>JAUCNQ010161552.1:0-15841 GCA_032352715.1 Bougainvillia muscus
TGTTGCCATGATAAAACTGATTGGTGTCTGACAGATTTAAGGCCAAAACAGCTAGTTCGAACAAAACGAGAGTTTACGGCCTCTAGTATAAGCTCTGTTGTTATAGGCATGAGGGAAGTTGACTGCAAATGTGCGGATTAGTGGCATTGAAACTTGGTTATGGTAGAGTGTATGAAGGAAGCATTATGAAAGTGGATAAGATCAGTAAATTTAAGTAGACCTAATTCAGAATACAAAGGATCAACCAGAGCATCATAATCGGCAAAGCATATCAAGCGAACAGCACAGTTTTGTTAGGATGATATGCGTCTAACTAAGAAGCTAACAGGTTGTCCCGGATCTGAGCACAATAATTCAAGTGTGGGTAAAAAAAGAGAAAAATATACAGAGATAATAGTTTCTTTAGGAACCATATGTCCACGGATCTGAGCATAATAATTAAAGTGTGAGTAAAAAAGAGCGAAATATACAGAGATAATAGTTTCTTTAGGAACCATGTCTCATTTAGCAAGGATTCCATTCCAGAATAGACCGCACTTTCGTTGCACTTCGCTTGGTCTACCACCACTGCTATACTTTATGCGTTCACAGTAATTCTAGGACCACCTTGATTTTTGTTACCGTCACTTCAGATATTCACGTTAGTTATTGGTGAATGCGCATGCGCCAGCATTACAGAAAACTGAAATACTGAACGCAAGAAGGAAGGCTAGGATTCCATTGGCTTTTTTAGGGTGTCTAAAAATAACATAATCAGTCTGCAACACAATTTTTTTAGCATTAAGCCAGTGCCATAGAGACTTTAAATCTGAGTTAACTTTTTTGTTCAAGGATTTTAAGGCAAAGTGATGAACTAGGCAAGGTTTAGATCATTAATATATAACAAAGGTAACAATGACCTAAGGACAGAGCCTCGAGGAACCCCATGTCTGACAGCAGCCCTATTTGACGAGAATCTGTTAATAGTTACGAATTGAGATCCGATTACTTAGGTAGGATCTGAAAAGATCAAGAGGCTTGCCTCTAATGCCGTAATGAAAGAGCTTTTTCAACAATATTTCATGGTCAACAGTGTCTAAAGCTTTCTGAAGATCAATAAAGATTCCACATCCATAGTTATCCTTGTCAAGGGCATCCATTATTTTTTGAGTCATATTGAGGATAGCATGAGATGTTGAGTCCCTTTTTCTAAATCCGAATCCCAGCACATGTGAATCACAGTGTCAAAATCTTCCCAGCAAGGCTTTGATTTTTGCTCTTTCAGTAATAAGTCATCAGATTTTACTCAAATCATTTCCTGAGCCACTTGGACATGCCAAAAGTGACAAAACGTATTTTTTGCTTATGACCTCATAAGTCAGGACCTATTCCAGATCTTTTATGGGTCTGACAATCGAATACTTTCCCTTAAATAATGAAGAGGAAAAATAGTCCTAAAAATGGACTTTTTGTATGCTGCCCTCCTACTCTATAATATGACATCATGGATAGTTTCAAATTTGATGACATCACCTTGTTGTATTTATTATGAACAATAAACTTTTCCAATTTGATCATTGGTCTGCAAGATATTAATAATTGATTTTATAAAGGATTCCTATTGTGAATTTATGACTAGTTGTGACAAAAAGGTCATCTCATAACCACCTGACGTATAATGTATAATTTTTGATACAACCGATAGTTTTTTTTAGTGGAACACTATATATTGTGTTGTGTACGATGTGAGCTAGATCACCAGGATGCAATACATTTTCTTTAGATTTTAGATTTCGCTGGCACAATTTTCGAGAATATTGGCCTGATCGCGAAAGTAAAAAATGCATAAAATTGATCGCTTGAAGATGAGTTATTAGATATACAGTTGACTCTTTATAATTCGACTCCCCGTAATTCAAACTACTCAATGATTTGAACAGTTTTCATTCCACGTGAAGTGTTTCTCTCCATAAGCTTCCCATAATTCAAACACTCCATAATTCGAACAGTTATTTCTTATCAGCAAAAAATTACGAAAGTAAAAATATGGCCGCGAGCCTTGTTAGCTGATTTAGTTCGAAACAATGTTAATTTTTTTTTTCAAAAATTATTTGTAGGATTACAGACATAATGCTGAATTAGCTAAAAGTGCCCTAGACAAGAAAATATTTAAAGGTAGATGTATACAAGTTCGTTTTGCAACACATGCTTCTGCATTGGAGCTACATGGCTTAGATGACTATGCTTCAAATGAATATATAGAACAAGCTATGGGTCAATTTGGGAATGTGGAGCGTGCTGTGGTAGTTTGCGATGATCGTGGTCGATCTAAAGGATATGCTATTGTAGAGTTTGAATGGAAAAAGACAGCCCAAAAAGTGCTAGATAGATTTAAAGAAGAGATGTTTGTTCTTGGAAGGTAAGTATTTGTACCTGCTGAAACTTTCTCTCGTGCCTAAACAGGGTGTTAAATTCATTTTTTTAACAAATTTCATGAGCAATTTCACCTTATTATGCACCCCCTTCCTAGAATGGCTTTTTTTCAACTTATTAAGGCAGATAGGAGGGGACGCAAAAATTCACCCCCCTATCTAACTTCTGTTCTGTAGGTCCATATCACCTGCAACTTCGCACATATGTTCTGTAAACACTTAAGGGTTTATAATAATAATATTGACTTCAGGTTTTTGCTCCCCTGGCCTATATAGGGTTAATAAGGAATTTAACCAGACCAGACCAGACCATTCAAAATTTGAATCAAAGTTTTTTCCAGGGGGCCGTTTTTGACCGGGGATAGCAAAAAAATACTACCTGAAGGAGTGAAAATAAAACATACCTTTGAAAGCCCTGCTTAATACCTTCCAGAAAATCAATTTATATTGAAAAAATTTGCATGCGTTCAAAAGTTAACCGATTTTTGCGAAATTCAGGAAAAATGCAGACCATACTATACAAAAATGCTGATGTCAGCAAAAAAACAATGCTGACGTCGTGAATTTTATATTTATGTATTCTTTAGTGTTTAAAGAACATATGTGAGAAGTTTCATGTGATATGGACCTAAAAAACGGAAGCATTTTTGCCCCCACACCCCCCCCCCCCATCAGGAATAAGTTGTGAAATCACCCATCAGGAATAGGGTTAAGGGTACGTATTTTCACGGGGAAAAAAACCCGCAAAATTTTTAATTTTTGCATTTGGCGATTTTCAAAAGGTTTTGTGGAATAAAATTTCGCGTTTTGATGAGAATACTAAGTTTTGCTGGGACTATATGGAATATTTGGACCAAAAATTTGCCCAAGCTGGTCGGTTTAGCATGGCTAGTCGATTTTGAAATTTCCACATGAACAAATTTTTGTGTATTAGTGCCTCTGAAGATTTTCGCGGGAATAAACTTTCGCAAAAAATATCTTCCTGCGAAAAAAACAGTGCCTCTGAAGATTTTCGCGGGAATAAACTTTCGCAAAAATGATCTCAAAACGCAAAAAATATCTTCCTGATTACATCCTGCGAAAAAAACAGTACACTTAAATATTTTTAGCATTATGACCGTTTTGGACCATTAATTAATGTAGCTTACAAGGGGTCGAAATAACCGTCCGGCTTCGGCTAAAGCCGACAATATTCTCCATTTAGCCGGCTATTCCACATTCCAAATTGGTGAAAAAGCCGGCTTTAAATGGCTATTATTATTATAGTAAAATGTTTATCATACAAACATTATAATTTTTAAATCAATTCATTTGATTTTTAAATAGAGTAAATGAACAGGTGATGAATTTAAGGAAAGAAAAAAAAAGATTAAAGCTAATTTTCGAACTACGCGATGACACAATTTAGTTTAATACGTTTGTCATAGCTACTTTCAACTAAGTGTAATTCATATGGCAAATATGATTTCAGCCAATCTAGACCTTCATCCGATCAAAAATTTTCCGCTCGGCGCCAACCATGGTGGCGCCTCGAGGTTAGTCTCTGGGACCTACAATAAAATCGTTAAATAGCCGGCTGGAAAATTAATCCTTATTTCGACCCCTGGCTTAATTAATATTCAGTGTCATACTGATTTAATTGCAACAGACTTGTTACACCTCTCTACAATTGGGCGTGAGAGAATATTAATGTGATTGACCAATTTACAATATCTGCTTTGATTTACTCAAGAAATGCCACTGTGATTTATTATAACTGATGCTGTCAACAAGGACATCTTGACATTCATCCATGTTCAAATATTGGTATAGAGAATATATTTAAATTTAGTCTAGGCCCAAAATAAATAATTAAATGATGTATTGCTCTTTAGGCTTCCTAAACCAGTCTTTGCCAAACCTAGAAGTCAATTAGATGAAGAAGAGGGCTTACATGAAGAAGAAATTGATAAGCATCCTGCCACAAAAAGGTAATCTCAAATTGACTGAACCGTTATTCTTTTATGCAGATCCTCAAGTATATAATGGCTAGCAGCTGGTTTTAAACAGTTTAACATTATGAAAAATTCTGTTCGTAGCCAGCATTCTTTTTATAATTGTTTTACAGCAACATTAATAAATAAATCAAGATTTACACTTAATAACGGGTGGCTATGAACGTATGGATAATTTATTTGTAATTTTACATTTATTCCAATGTATGAGCAGATTTAATTTTCAAAAACTAATTCACTAGTAAAACATATAACCAAAGATGTACCTAAAAGAAACACCAAAGTTTCCTGCCAGTCTCAAAAATAGTTTCACAGCAGGAGACTTTGGCTTGGATTGACATTACCATTGAGAAATAACTAAGAAGAATGTGTGAAAGAAAACATTTTGAATTTTTTTTTTTTTTAGTGAACGCGAATTTACCCCAAGATTTATTTCCCCAAGCTCTTTTGAATATACATGGGCTAAAAAATGGCGGGACCTGTTCATTGAAGAGGAAGATAAGAAAGCTAAATTAGAGCAGGAATTGCAGGATGCTCGTTATCGATTAGAAATGGAAATGGAATCTTCTCTTAGAGAACAAGAGGCAGTCAAAATCCGCGAAGGAATGATAGAAGGTATGTACATTTCTGTATTAGATTAAATTTATAACATTTTATCTTATGTGCAAAGTTTCAAGCCTACATCTTAAATAATGAATAAAATACAGGATGCTAAGTTAGCCTAGCAATGGTGTGATAGGGCACTTATAGGTAAACTTCTGTCTTTCATAAAATCATAATTTACATTTTTGTAGAGCTTAACCGACGTCAAGAAGAATTACACAGACTTGAGGAGGAGATGCGCATTAGGGCAGAAATGAATCAACGATCTAGAGAACAGTTAGAACGTGGTAGACAAAAATTTGAAGACAGAAAAAGTTTTTCTCCCAGACATCAACAGGCACCTCCGAGGTAATAATTTTTACTTTGTTATGCATCATAACTACAATACATTTTTTGAAGAATCAAATGTATAATACAAATGATACCCAGTTTGGTATTCACTCATTGTGATAACCCTTAATTCATAGAACAGGGAGGCGTCCGCACATGGAAAAGCCTGGTTGAAATGTGGGCCTAGAAAGCCTGGAAATTAGAGTAAAGTTTTAAAAACCTGGAATAACCAGAAGTATTTATACTGCACACCTGGGAAGTTAAACTTATGACAAGAATGATTAGGTCTGGAAAAATTTGCAGTGTCCTATCAAGAAACCTTTCTTGCATGATCTTTCAAAAATGTTGTAAAATTTAATCTGATGAAACCCTGTGTTTGCTTAGAGTCAAAAAGCCCAGAATTTTCTCTAGAAAACCTGGAAAAATCAGGTAATTTAGCTTAAAAAGCCTGGGATAGCCTGGAATTTGAAGTCTAAAAAGAAAATATCAAACTATATATAATTAGTCATACCTTTTATTCAGCATATTATGTTGCACCCTTTCATGTCTGAAATATATTATATTGCATGTGACCCTCCTGGAGAGCAACATTATTTTATTCTGTGACTAAAAGTTATTTATTAATTATAAGATCCATATATGCAGAATTTATTTTTAATGTGTTTCTGTTTGGTGGGTATCATTCATGCAATTTATTTGATTTTTGTCTTGTCAAGGGAACATTTTCCACCGCAACCTACAAGAAATGAAGCATTTCCCGAGAATGTTTCGAGGCAAAATGAAATAATAATGCATCAGCAAGCTGAATTGGAAATGAGACGTGGAGAACTTCTAAGAGTAAGTGCTTCAAATGAATTAAAACTGTATGACTATGTTTTGTGATTAAAAAACTGTTATTGTCCTGGTAATTCTTCCAAAATTGTCCTGGAATTATACCAAAAATGTCCTGGATTGTCCTAGATTTAGAAATTAGAATTACTGTGGTCACCATGAACTAACAACCAAACCATAATTAGTGTTTTCCTATTATTCAAGTGGACTTTGTTTTAAAACATTGAAATCCCTTCTGTCTGGAATTTAGTAGTTGCAAGAAATAGCTTGTTTGTAATTGTGGTGAGCTAATTCAAGGTACTTTTCTTTATAGGCAGCTGGTATGCAGCCAGGAATGGTAAGATTGGAATGAAACAAGATGTCATTACACTGATGGCACTGCTATTTCATATACATATGCTAATAAAATTGAGTCATATAATATAGAAGGAAGCCAGCCGTAAACCATAAATAATAATGAGAGATAGGTTTGCTCCAATTTTAGATATTCAGCCCATAAGAATTTTGCTGTAACAATAATAAGTAACTACTATGAGACTGCTTGCACCATTTATTGCAGATAGTGTGCTTAATTGTGTGCACAATTTCAATGTAGGTGCTAGAACAAGATACCTTCTGCAACCCATGCAATCGCTTATATCTTTTGTGATGGTACTAATGATGGTAACAACATTTTCTGCTTGGGATACATTGTGCGGTACAACTGAAGTCATTGCGATGTTCCCTCAACATTTAAACATGGTTAGCTATGCCCATGCTTCAAATAGTCTATAGAGTTTAAAGACCAATACCTAGTTAAAAACTGTATTTATCATTTAGCTTGGTCTGCGACCTGAGTTACTTCATGGACCAAATGCCATGCCGCCAATTGCAGGAGGGCAACTTGGCTCTATACCACCGCACATTCTTGCTGGAGCACTACCACCTGGCCCACGTGGACCACCACAAGGCGGAATGCCACCAATGCAAGGAGGAGCACCACCAGTAAGTACTTAGACTCAGAGAGAAAAAATTCTTAAATTTCATAGAAATTTTACTGTTACAAGTAATTGTTTGTACATGTGTTAATAAATTTCTTGTGAGATGAATATGAAATAATTTAGGGTTCGTCTCAAAGATTTGCTTCATTTCTGTCAGTTTTCATCTCAGATGAAGTGTTATTGTGCATCTTTGTATGTACAATAAAACTTCAACTGAGGTGAAAATAAAGTGATTTATGAAACAAATTTTTGAGACAAATCCTTATAAAAGATATTTTCAGACACTTTGTAATTTTTGGATTTATTTGTGGTTGTATATAAAGGCATAGTTTTCTGATTGATCAAGCATGTAAATCTGTTTCACCTGTTTAATTGTGGACATTGATTACTTAATTTTTGTTGCTATGAAACTAGTAACCAAGCTTTATTGTAAATGTATAGACCTGGAAGTGCAGTTCAGACGTTTTTGTTGAAATTAGAGACAATTCTTAGCATGTGTTGCCCTATTTGGGTGAAATGGCATGGTTGCCCATGCTGGGATAATTCTTTTGTGCAAGTTAAGCTGGGTAACTTTTTTGTTGCCCTGGGGGTTTTCTGTGATGTAATAACATTGAACAGCAGCTGTAAGATGGGAACATATCAGTTAACTAAAAGGATAAATTATTATTGTGTTTTGTCTGATTTGAGTTAATTGCATAGAATTCACAAAAATTTAAGACTACTAAATCACTAAAATTTCCACTTGAAAACTTTTTCAGCATGTGAAGTGAAACCTTGATGTATGATATATGTGTTGTTGATAATCAGATAGTGTTTTTTTCTTCAGTAATATGATTCTTGCGCTATTCACTTCAAATTGTTTATCAACATTGTTTGTTGTTATTTTCAGAATGATAATATTTTGAAGAACACATGTCTGAGACGTTAAGGATTAAGGCAATGTCTTTCTGATATTAAAATCGTACTACCCAAGCCATATTTAACTTAAGTCTGTTTATTTGTGCTATAGTAGCAGTTTTTACAGCAGTAGCTGGGCATAACTATCTCGAGTGCCACACAGTTCAGTATTATTGTAGACCCTGCTAGTTTTCTGACAAGGAATCAGAAGCAGATACCAAGAAATACAGTTGGAATATTTGTTTGACAGAAGTTATTCTTTGCTGCCATACGTTAAGTTTAACTTGCTTATTTATTTTTCCAACAACTCAAAATGATTCTGCCATTTGTATGTGTTAATGGAGATGAACTGTTAGAGTAGTAAGGATTTTTTGGTAATATCTTTTACAATATCTTGACTCTGAAACATACGTTTGTGTTGGATTAAAGAATTTACAGAAAAATAAAGAATGTATTGTGTGCGAAGGGGAGATTTGTTGTACCACCATCCAGAATGGCTTAATTTTTGGGATTATGTTTTCATTATGTATTACTTATATTTGTGCCATAAAATTTTGCATGTGCAGTAGTTGTTGAGAAGGAAAAACAAATAGAAGCCATTAAGATGTCTGAAAAATACATTTTTAACTTTAGGAACATTGTGGACATAACAGTTCCTTAGTTTTAATAAAATGAAAATCTAATTTTTTATCTGATTAATGAACATAATATCCAGTATTATAAACATTCCGAAAGTTGTCATCTGATTAAATTAAAGTGAACCTAAATTTTGTTTGTGACAATTAAGTTGATTTATCATTAGTCTTCTGTGAGTTTTATGCAATTTTCTCCTGTTTCTTAATTGTATACTTTTACTGATTATGCAGTTTTAGGTGTCTACAAGTTATGTTATCAATATATTGTATATTTACTAAACATATTCAACAAGACTTTTTCTTTATATTGTTGATATAAATTTGTAGACACCTAATTAATTAGTTATGATTTGTTGTAGTTCACTCTACTGACAAAAAACTGATATGTTCCCAAAATGTTTAGATATTTCTCATGTGTTGTTCTTCTAAAGGCCACGTTTAACTATTTGAATATTTTAGCGACCACATCTTCCACCACCGGAAGGACCACCTCCCAGAAGAGATTTCTCTCCAAGGGGAGGGGACCGATTTGATCAAAAAAGACCGCGAAGAGACTAGATATATCGTCATCATTTTGGAAGGGCTTGTTTGATAAAATTATTCATGATTCTTACTGTGTATAATAGACCAGCAAAGACTTGTTTTAATGAAATTTTTTATTTATTTATATTGAACTCTTGTACTGTTTGTAATTTTTAAATTTGTTTGAACCTGTCAATGAGTTCATTTTTTCACAAATGTGCTCATTCCTAGGTAAATACTAACAAATTCTTAGACATTTGGTTTTACTGAGTAGGAGAATACAATTGCAATACAAACATAGAAGCAAAGAAAAAATTCAAATGGATTAAAATTGAGTTGCTGTCTTAATGCAATGGATGAAGCTGTTTGTTGAGGTAGATACGAAAGTATAGACTCATCAGATGCAATGAAGACTTAATTATCGCTACTGTGTGTTCAGAATTGATTATTGAAATCTGATGAAATTGTGTCCTTGCAAAATACAACTTTTTGATCATATGCTATTGCTTTCCTAAGTTTGACAACCTTGATTGGTAATTATTATTATGTAACAATGAACTATAGCTTAATTACATTCAGACTGTATAGCTGATTACCTCCATGGTACTACTTTTCGCAGGGATTTATTTGTTTATTCTAAAGATACCGTAAAAGAAAAGTCGTTTAATTAAGATATACAGTTCAGTGTAAGAAATGACGTTAGAATGAATATTTGAGATTGCAAATTGAAGAAAACAGCTGTTTATTTTCGCGATCTAGGATTTTTAGGATTTTTCCCAGGTATTTAATGCGCCGGAAAATGTATTCAATAGCTGTTTTTATACAATGGTGATAAAAATTGTGAAAAACTAAAATTTGTTAAAACGATTGACGTCATACTTTTTGTTACCAATATAAAACGTTGAATTTATTTTGTCGTCAAAACTTTGGTCAACTTCATTGGCGTCAATCAATGTTAATGAAATATAATAGCACAGCTGTTTACATAATACGTTCTCACCTAAATTAAAAATGGGGAGGGGGTGACATAATTTCTCACGTAATGTAAAAACAGGGTGGCATTATTCACGTCAAAATCCATTTAACGGCTTGATTTTTTTGCCAAGTATAAAAAAGGCTAATTGCTCACCCAAATTGCTTTTTTTGTTTAATTAACGGTTCCTTGAATAATGCAGAATATTTCTTCTGATTTTCTACTCCTCTTCCTTCATTGAGATATATATTTAAAAAAGCTATTACGTAAGTGCACACCCAAGCTAATGATTTGTACCTGGGTAAATTCATTTCAAAATTAAAATATATATTGCTGGTATTAACATGTGAGGTGTATTCCCACTATTGTAAAATGGATCCAGCATGGTGGACAACTGAAAATAAAACAGTTCTAATGACCCCAATATAATTGATCAACTTAACGTTGACACTTTAGCGTAGTTCACACATGGTGCTCACAGTCACTAAGAAACTGACGCTAATTTTTCGTGCCTATGGTGAAATGCATCTGAACATTTTAACCTTAATGGGCTAAGCCCCCCCCCCCCGTCCGTAGTGCATGTAAGTGCTTAGTGTGAATCACGCTTAATAGAAATTAAAACCTATCAGCCTATTTTTTAACTTACATTATTATTATTTAAATAATCTAGATGGTGTTATTATGTTCGTGAAACAATATATATTCAAAAACAGTTCTAGTGAGTGTCCCTTATTTGGTATGTTGTGTGTGATTATGCTTAACTGTAAGTTGTTTGAAATAACGCATCTATTACTCGTATGATTCTCGCCATTTGATATAATCTGTTCATGGATGGATTGAGGTGGATATGAATTAAGAGTTCTGGTTTAAATTTTTGAATTAAGAAAATTATGTCTCAACCATTTTATAAATTGTTAGCCTGACACAATCAAGAATGCTAGGTTGTTTCTAGAAAAACCTATTCCTAAAATACTGCATCATACAGTAACACATTTAGGCAACAATGTAACAGTTTGTCTTGTATTTTTTTTATTTGAATTTTACAGTTTGTCTTGTTTTTTTAAAGTTCATATATTCCAGCACCATTCTTATTTTATTCATTTTCAATTTTTTTGAAGGTTGTGATCATGAAACAGAAAATTTAATAGAAATAGTATTAGTTAATTTTAAGTAGGAAGCCAGAAATAACAGTAAGCTGTAAGGTAAAATATCACAATATTTAAACCTATGTCTTCATATTGACTGTTCACTGTTAAATTTTTTGAACTTGATTGCTAGCCTGATAAAAATAATAATTAATTACTTTCTTGTGTTGTGTAATAATTTTACCTTACAGCTATGTCTTCATATTGACTGTTCACTGTTAAATTTTATGAACTTGATTGCTAGCCTGATAAAAATAATAATTAATTACTTTCTTGTGTTGTGTTAGTTGTTCTACACATAGTACCCTTTCCATTATTAAAAGTGTATGGACATTTTATTTAATTTTATTTAAAAACCAACCAAAGTCATGGTTACATATTACAAGAAGAATTTAAATCTTTCTAGAAATTTAAGTGTGTCAATCGGGGCTGGCCTTTGAATTATGATAGTGCCCTCCTGCTTAACTAGACCCTGGTGATATCATCCAATACCATTTTTGTGTATTATCATGATATCATTATTGTGTTTTGATCTAACTTCCCTAAGATTCATTATTGTGTTAAACTTGGTGATAAGAGAATTAACCTTTTTAAGGATATGTATACGTATGATTTTCTTTACTGGCTTTTGATAAATAAACCAAGCTGTTCAATGGCTGTACATTTGGTTATGTCACAGCTGATATTTCTAGAGAAATAAATTAGAACAAGATGCAAAAGCATTTTCTTTTATCAAATTGGATTATTGTGGTAGCATTTAATAGTTTAAAACGGACTAAAAAGAAGAATTATGTTTGGTTTGAGATTAAATAAAGTAACCTATGGAAGATGGCATAATTCAAGGTAAGAATTCTAAGAAATAGCTCTTGATTCTAAATAATTTTATTGTTACAATTTAATACTTTAATAATTCAAGTCTGGTTTTAAATGTCTGAAAAGTTTGAGTTAATCATGTTAGTTTGTTTCAGTTTTCTATTGGATAGGTACTGCTGATTCAGGCCAAGAAATTCAGGTTATCGATATTTAATTGCTCAGCAACAGCAAATTAGGAAAAGGAAAAGAATGGGGAAAATCACATGGTCTCAGAAGATAAAATTACAAAAATTCCTGTCTTGGCCATGATCAACGTTGGTGCCACAGATTTCAGAACATGCTTCAGTATAGCAGGTTGCAATTTTGTTATTAGTATTTAATTGCGAACCCAAAATTGGCTTTTTGTTAAGATAAAGTGATCATTAAAAACACCTAGCTCACTTAGCTCAGCTCTGGCATATTTAGAGAATTGATTTTTTCTTTCTAATTCGAACCCTGATGTTCGAACCCTGCCTGGTCTTAAATTTATTTTGACAAAGGATTATTTATTTGTATAACCTTATTGGTATAAAATGTTGCGGATATCAAAAAATATACTTGCAATTAGCCAAAATAAATACTGGCTAAAAAATTTATTCTTCTCCTTTGATTCTATAAAAACTCATAGCTAAATAAACAATTTTTTTAATAGACGTATCGAATTCGCAAAAATGAATATCCCAAAAATGCAGGCCATACACACTACTGAATTATTTCTAGCAGCGCGATCGTGGCGCGCCTTACCTTTCTTTACAAGTTTCTTTTTTTTTAAATAAATCAATTAGTAAGAATTAGATATTAACACCTGATGTGTTAAAGGTGTCATTTTAAATTAACATAGTTTAGGTATGACGAAATTTGTGATTACTTTTTACAATTTATTTTGAAACATACGTCTTTTATAGAAGAAAAACATTCAGAACATATTTTATATTACGTATATGTCATATATTCTTTTTCGTGAAAATTCAAATGCATTGACGGATAACTTCCAAAGAAAATAAAGCTATGTGATTAAATTGTTATGACGTCTCTTAAAAACTTCATCTCAAAAAATCGTTTCTATTTGTTTACAAATTGTTTATTAAGACTTAAGTCTCTTTGTGAATACTTTGTGAGCACACACTTCATAACTGAAAATTGATGAAAATGATCAGTGGCAGATCCAGCCCTAGTTACATTACGTTGGAGAATAAAAAAAAATTGATTATTAAATAGTTAACTTAACAAACTATTATTAAGCCTTTAGAAAAACTATTAAAAATTAACTACCTGTGTTCTCTTTATTATTGCTTTAACTAGGGTAAAGTGTTTCCTGGATCCGTCTATGATCTTAGGAATAAAACAAATTTCTAAAGCGAGTTTTTGCAATGGTTTATTAAGAGAACTGTTCTTTATTTCAATCTTGAACAATTATATTAAATTAAAAGATTTATTTTTTAATCTTTTTTGTATGTAGAATGTTACCACATTACTTGACCTTAATAAGGACTTGTCCACAGCTATATTTCCAAAAAGTTACTTTAAGCACACAATGTGTGACAGTGTTAACACCAACCCTTATATTAGAATAAAAGTTATAGCTCAAGGAAGTCATTCACTTCCTGAAACAATGCTATATACTCCTGCTATCAATTCTTAGCTACCCTAGGTTCTTAGAACTTTGATAAAAGTTTTTCTTATGAGGAATTGACAAGAAAAGAATATTAAAATAGTACCAAACTAAGTCCAAACTAAGTTAAATTTATATCCAGTGGTTGATTTAGAAAAATAATTTGGGCGTTGGTAATGAATGAATTGCGCGGCAGGCATTTTTTTTTACCTTGTCTCTACTTTGGCTTAAACGAACACAATAGGAAATCTTAAACATAACGTGCGAGTGTAGTTTAGAAGGAATGTATGAAGTTTTGGATGCAATGGTAAACAAAGAAGGGTACATGCCTGGACAGGAATAAGACACGCCTGAACAATGACGATCGTAGCATGATGTATTGTGCATAATTAATTAAGATTATGCAAATAAAGCTCATAACTCAGGCAAACTACTAAGAAGTACAATTTTAATTCTGACTTTTAGTTCCGTCTCTGAATTGCGTCTTTTAACGAGAGAAATTAATAAGTGGCGGATCCAGAACTATATTCAGATCACAAAAATGAAGACTAAAAACTATATTCAGATCACAAAAATGAAGACTAAAACTTAATATTTTTGAGGGATCGAACTCACATCAACTTTATCCCACTGGTTATAGAGCAATAGAGGCGGACTCAGAACATGTCTAATCTAACCACACTTCCCCAAAATGAATACCTGTTTTGTTTGTTGTTCCCAGCCGTTGTGAAGAGAGAGAGAGAGAGCCTTTGCGTGTAAATTAGTTAAAACTACCTAGTTATAGGGCTTTGTTGAACCTTATTTAATTTATCAGACGTTTCCCTCCTATTCCGGATTAGAGCCTGATGATATGAAATTTCTTCTAAACACCCGATGATCACTCTTTCCATGGTTAATACAGGCTGAAGCAAAAACACCAATTTTTCAAGTACTGAAATCAAAAAGTCGATTCGGTGCTATTTTGAATATCCAGTTAACAGTTAAAATGTGTTGTTTTCCTGGGGACATTAGAAATCTTATGCGACGCAAAACACGATATTTTTAGATCTGCCTCTAACTTGCATCTTTTAACCAAAGAAATTATTATATCTCTTTATAAATGACGGCATAATCAGCTTATCAGTAATAAATTAAATAGACAAATTTTGCGAAACCGCACGCACTATCGAGCGCCATCGCATACCACGAATACATTATGGCGGCGAAATTTATCACACGCCATAGGTTATTAAGAAGTTTGATTGATCGCACGTGGGTTGTTTTCTTCCCGTCCAGGCCTGGGTAACTTTAAACTCGTGAATACTTATCTCGGGAGGTATGTCGAACGACTTCTCAGGTAAGTAATATTTGATACTTTACTTTGAAAAACAAGAATACAGGAAAACAGGAAACACATGTCTAATGAGGCGCATGCAATACAATCAAACTCTTCTTCCAGGTTGATGTAGAAAATGAAATATTCCCGTTTTATAATTTGAAGGAAGGAGGAGAGTATTAGAGAGTGTTAAACTATAATTCGACGTCCAAGAGAGCACTGCATTGAAAAATATTCCATTTGCTTTGAGTTTTGAGGGCCCCACTTGTCTTTTTTTTTGTTGCTTTAATTAATTTGGAACGCCCAAAGTTGGCATACCGCTCTCGACTTTGGCCTCTATCAACCATTGATATCCTTAATAATGAAAAAAAAAAATGCTCTCCATTTTAAAAACTATACAAACAAGGAGAACGTTTTTGTTGGCCAGGCCTGAAAATGCAGCCGTCTGCCACTCACAGAAATATGTACCCTCAAATTTGTACCAATATTTACATGTTCCACCTCTTAAACCATTTTAAAACCACAAAGAGAACTTTTTTTCTATTAAATTTAACTTCAGGTGGAAATGGCGTCCAATGCCCTAATATGTGCTCACTACTAAGTGCTGTTTCACTAAGCAGTTAAAGGTTACCTCTCGTGAAAAATGATGTTGATCTCATATGAAAGGTGTGTGATTAATGAATGTTTTGGACTTTTTGAAAAATATCGCGTCGTTCTCAAGATATTGATTTTTAAGATTTG
>JAUCNQ010161663.1:0-15838 GCA_032352715.1 Bougainvillia muscus
ACACTCTAAATTATACTTATTCTCAGTAAAATTTGATCTTAAAAGGGCAATCAAATTCTAATCGGTTAATTTTGTCTTGTTTGCCCATTTTTTGTACTTATTACGTGACGAAAAAATGAGAAAATCTTTTATATTATCAGTTTTATCATTCATACTGATACTGTATCAGTTTCAATAGCCTAAGTTTTCACTTTCCTATTTAAATCCAGCTGAAAGTACTTGTGATATTTAAAAAACCCTGAAAATTTGCCTTATTTATTTGCCTCGTTTTTGTACTCGTTCAAATTATTACAGTATAGTAAAAAAAAAAATTAATTCTGGGTAAAGAAAATATTAAATTAATAATAATTTTTTACAGATTCAAAAAATCTTTAGCCATTCTTTTTAGTTATTATGGCATTTTTGGTAACTCTAGCTAGGTATATTCCTCTTATTTTCAGCCTCATTTCCCCTTGGAACAGCTGTGCCCAGCAGATAGATATTCAATATTTTCTGTCTGTCATAAGTTTACATCTTTATAAATAAATACTATATTATAGTTAATAAATAAATTAGTATAAACTAGGGTACCAAGTCTTATAACACGCACGCACTAATGTCGACCAATCCTTAAAATACTAAGCTTAGAGGGTTTGTCTCAAAACCCGCAGTAACCCAAAAATAAAAATAGTATTATGAAAACAGGAATCGATATTAGCTTCGGCATTACCTCGTTTAATCCACTTTTCTTTTTCTTGTCAAATCTAATCTTTTTCGATTCCAGTTTTAGATAACTAAGCAAATTATCAAGCGATTTTGACCCATTTAAGTGAATCGTTCCAGCAACCACGTCTTGGTCAGCCATCTTTGTTCAAATTTATTAGCAAAGAAGATAATATGTTGTGACGCAGTCACTTACAAGTTACAATTTAAACAAAATAGTATTGATATATTTATATAGAAAACCATTTGATTTGATTTTCTTTTTCATTATATTATTATTATTTCTGCGTATTAGACTTACAAAAATAGGAAAAAGCAGCGTCAAACTGCTTTTAATTCTAGTATATCTCTACTTTGCATGGTGCAGTTCTGGCAACTGCCGCTTCTCCTTGTGATCATCGGACTTTGATCCCTGCGAAGTTTCTTCTCTTGAAAATCTGAATAAAGGCATCTTTTATCTTGTTGTCAGAGTTATCACGAACACTGAAACAAACTGCCTGACAAAAGGGAGGGATAGCCATTTAAAGTATCCTATCCTATCAATAAATCGTGTTAGAATGTTTTCAACTCAGGCAAGATTATCTCTGAAAAAGTTGGTGATTTCCAAAACTGGTAAATTTTTAATTTTTGTTGATTGTATTTTTATTTTCGTTCAAATGTTTATCAGCTGCTTTCGGCCACTAAGGTACGAGATGCTCTCAAGCCCGTGTTCATCCTAGTCAGCTCCCAGTCTTTTCACCAGTGTTTGAATATTAGTCAGACAGATATGACAACACTCCCGATTTTTTTCAGGGGGACTCATCCTGATTTATGACCTTAAAAACCTGCTCTCCCGATTTGATTCATTCATTCATTCATTCATAATTTATTTAGTAAAGCAGGTTATACAATAAAAAGGCAGCAATCGCTGATGTGGACCTACTGTAAGAGGTAATCCTTTTCAGAGCTGTTATGCAATATCTGTAAGTGAATATGCTAATTGTAGTAACAGATCTGAATAGAAATTAAATCTTCAAAAATGATTTTATAAATATTTTAAAAGTTAAAATTCTGTTTAAACACTATTACATAAGGGACCGTCTTATCTCCCGAATTTGTGACTCTTGGATCTCTGCAAATCAGACCAAAACACTGCTTGCTACAGCAGAAAACTACCATAAAACAGCTTAATCAAGTGTTAAATCCGACTTTAATTAATCAAAACCAGAGGCTTCCAAAAACTCCCAGCAGAAAAAGATGAATCACTATACATTAGTCCAGAGGGAGAATAAGGGGTATGGTAACCTTTTTATGGAATAAACAAGAGCAATTGCCTGGTTGATACAAAGGAAAGTTAAGTAAATGGATAGCTATAAGTGGCAAAATTCTTTCTTTTAATATAGCACAAAGGTGTTTTAGGGAATTCTACCTACCTTCATCTTTCAGAAAAATTGTATCAAACTTATTTTAAAAAAAAAAAGTACCATTTTCTGTACACTAATGGTTATCATTATAGTACTGTACGGCCTCCTCTATACTCTGTGACGTCACAAAATTTACAATTTTAAAAATTATATCTCGAGAATGAGACAAGATTTTTCGAAAATTTCAAAGGATTCTTTCATCATTTATTTAGATGCTTAAAATGAGATAAACTTGTTTTTGTATCAGAGGTAACCTTTAATTTCATCTGAAAGTACACTCACTATGAGTGTTCCACAACGAGTGGTCATTTGTTAAAAAAATGATAAGTAGAAGCCGAGATATAACAATTCAAAGGTCCGGATTTTGGCCCTAAATTTAGAAATTTGTATCCCATTAAGCCCCTTACACCTTATAACAGAAAAACAGAATGACACCAAATTAAGTTATTTCACCTTATTTTAATTACAGAAGGTTTCAGGTCTTCTTTTGTATCTCAGCAACAGATGTTTGGGTTAAAATTAGCTGAGAATTTCAAAAATGCTGTTGTAATTTCTAAATTATTTAGCGAAGTACGAATAAATTAACATAAATTAGCATAATTTATGCGAAATTAAGTGAAAAATAACATTTAGCCCAAACATTTCATGTTCATACTGGACCAAAGGTAAATTTTTGCTTTGAATCAAATTAAAGTAAAATCTGGACAATATTTTGGTATATTACGTTCTGATATATGCATAATTTATGCGAAAAACCTGGTTTCTATGTACCAAAAACTTGTTTTGCATGTAAAACCACTAATTCCTTAAAATTAGTAGGGTCTTTGATAAAGATCATCAAGCCGCAACAGATAATCTAAAGTAAAGATGAAGTGTTAGATACCGTTGGAAAGCTAAGGGCGTGAGGAATATAATGATATGTATTTTGGTTCCTTTAAAATCCTAGAGGAGAGATCAGTTCTAAACACAAAAAACCCGATAAAATCCACCACAGGGGAGTTTCCCAGAAAAAATAGGTATCAAAAGAAATGTCACGATATGTTGCAACAGCGCTCGAAATAACGTCCGATCAACGGTCACTGACCGCCAGAATATAACATTTGACCGCCGGAATTTCTTAAATGCTGATCATCTTGACCGGCCAGTTAGTAAATAAATAACGATGGTTTTACACTTCTTTGTATGCACTTGCCTACTATTTCCAAACTTTTAGATCCGCCACTGTAAATTTATTATCAGAAAGCGATTTAGAGGCTGTTTCCGAGGGTCTAAGAGTGGAGAATTTTCTTCGTCACCCAACCATAGTATGTGACATTTTTTTAGCCAGACTATACCTAAGGATATGACCACCAGGATTTTCATTTGACCGCTGTATATTCATTTTCCCTGATCATGTTGACCGTCGACCTACAAAAAGTTATTTTGACTGTGGTTGCAGTGAAATGCATGAGTGTCATTTTAGTCCGAGCCTGCGTGCTACAAAAAATGCTCAAGCGTGTATTATAGCACGGGGCGAGATTTATGTACCGTGCATATTAGCACGCTTGCCTTTTAACACACGTGTTATTTAGCTCGGTCAGCGAACGTTTCAGCACACAAACATTAACACGCGGACATAATAATTAGAAGGTCATTCACAACCACGTATCAACAAATAAATGTTCCATTCGGAGATAGTAGAAGAAAACGTTTTCTTTTTTAAAAATCGTTTTTAGACGGTTTTAAAACATTGGTTAATGTTAACGTTCGAGATCACGTACTAATTAATGTAAACCAATGTACTGACAGACAGTTTTAAAACGTACAAACATTCGAACGTTCTTTGTTAACAATGTTATTTCTTTTGGTTATCTCAATAAAAAAACAGTGCAGTTCGAGAATCAAACGTGTTGCTCGTACGCCGACCTCAAATTTGTTTGAAAAATTAGAGATGATCTAGACTGGAGTAGTAGATTTTAGTGTTTTCGCTGAAAGTCTAGATAAGATCATAAACTGATAATTTATTGAAATTCAGGTGAGTCTTTTTTAGAAATCAGGAAGATAAAAATAACGAGGTAAAGAACGCGAAGCTAAATTTCTTAAAAGAAAAACAACGTGGCATAATTTACCTCACTCTTTAAAAATTGCTTTCTATTTTGATGCTTTACATAGGGTAAGCCTCGAATTTCGAAACATTGACAAATAACGATTGATCAATGCAGTGGCGAATTCAAAACATGCTTTTTTATGTAGTCACACAGCAGTAACATGGAGACTCAAAGTCATTAATTTTAATTGTTTTATGTATGAAGATGGTCTCTAAAGCCGATCATCATACATAAAGCTATAAAAGAATTAAAACTTCTAGATTGCCTTCGTGATATTCTGACTAGGACTAAATCCGCCACTGCAATGAAGAAAAACAACAATCATTTTTGCATCCCACAAAGACCCTTGACACATTAAGAGAAGTTATTTTTCATGTTCTTCTCCTGTCTCAGCTCGTCCATCTAGACGGTATTCATCCTCCATTCTCTTTAACTTAATTCTCAACTTTTTAGCACGCAGTCTGTGTTTATAAGCGCGGTCTAAAAACAACACGGTCCCTTTTCGCAAATTTTGTCACATATCTCGGATCGAATGGTATAAATTTCAATTCGATTGCATGAGATTATCCATTGCGGAATTACAGTAGAACTTGAGGCATGCGAAAAATTTATGTGCCAATAAAATGAATCAAGAAAACATTAAATATTTTTTCAAGTTTGCATCTTTACTCAGTGATATCTTCATTTGTAAACTCGCAGGAAATAGCTTAATAGCTCATTAGAAAGCTTGTTAAAACTACATATTTACCAAGGTAAAGATTATTTTATAATGTTGTGTTTAGGCTAAGTTATAGTCGTTTAAAGATAACTGTTAATATCATTTTTAAATCTGTTGACAACCCTAATATTAGCTCATACAGCGGGAGGACGGGGTAAACACAACACCAACAGCACAACAGTCACAGTACAGTTACCCACAGGGTTCCCAAATCAAACCTTTAGCTTGTTGAAATCGAATCATGGTGTTCAAGTTCATGTGAGCGTCACATATTTTTTATTTTTTGTGTGCTGGATTGCGCTTATAGTTAACGACACTAAGAAGACTGTTTCCAAAAAGACCTTGTGGTTTGCACGTCCTTTATTTAGCACTCTTCCAAAATGACCTAGGCGGGCGCGCGGCTCCATAGTGGTCGTGGTCGTAACAAACCAGCACAGGAGATGGTGGACGGAAATAGCAAAGAAATATTGTTGTCATAGCTAGCTAAAGTTTTTTGAATTTTAGTTTTTACTAATTATGCGACTCTCCGGGTGATAAATTGCTGATGTTTTCTAAATTTTATACATCCGGGAGGAGGACAGGAACCAGATTTTTTTTGGAGTCGGCCTAAGGCAGTATTCTTAAATATCTTTGGTTCGCATCACCCGCCTGCCCCATACTGAAAACCAAAGAAGCAGCATTCATTTTTCATATTTAAGGAACCACAACGGTGTTTGTGTACCATTATTGATTTTCGTGCAACTTCCTGGTTGCGATGCGAGGTGGTGATAGTGCAATCTTTTATCGGACTGTAGAAAAGAAAGTTTTTTGAAAAAAATACCTATTTTTCCAACCCGCTCGCCTGCAATCCTGGAATTTGAGGTATTTTTGGTGGGAACGCTGTATAAGCATACCTGATTTCTGCACATTGTTCTATTAATTGATTCTGTATGTGACGTCATCAATTTCAGAAATCATACTTCAACATTATTTAGAGAAAATGGTCCTCACATTTTTATTCCTGGTATGGAAATTGGTATAAAAGCAAATTTTCATGTCCTTTTTTGTTTCAGATCAACAGTAACTCCTCTTCAAAGTTGGCTTTTTATATATAAGGATTTAAACTGTGTGACTGTGTGTGTGAAAGCTATTTACAGTCAAACTCTCATAAATTTCAAAACTGCTAATTAATTTGTTTTGACTGTAGACTACAGATTGTAGACCGCCTGTCCCCACCACTCAGTGTGCAGAGTATCAGACAGAGTCCTTTTTTGCTGAAAGGCCGAATTCCGCCTTTTTTAAATTAAATAAATTACTGAAATCAATCTTACTGAAAATCCTTAATCTAGTAACGTAAAAGATTTCATTGAGTATTTTAAGTTAAGCATGCATGGAGAATTACAATGGAAAAATAAATTAATTTCACCAGTCACTTCCTTCTTTCTTTTTAAAACAAACATTGTTATTCTTTGATGTACCAGGTGGTTAAGGAAATGTTTTTGGTGCAAGTATTCTCGAAATTCCTTTTCTTTTAGGTAACCAATCATTGGCATGTTTAACTCGGAATTTTGCTTCTCCTGCTACTGCTAAACAAGGAGGTATATTTGAAAATATGATTGATCTTTATTGTAAAAGCAGAATTTATCAGTATTGTTCATAACGGGGTGTTTCACAGTTGATAAATTTGTTAGAATTCATGAATGAATAGCTCTTTATTTATTTTAGAAAACAAAGTTGTTAGTTATTCTATCCGTGGTAATGTAGCAGTTGTAAAACTTAATGACCAATCATCCAAGGTATAAGTATGCAGTAAAACTAAAATGGATCTTTATTCTTCACATGTTTATTTCTTGTTGTTTGGCCTAATCCAGGCCCTTTATTAAGGGTAGGCAAATCAGATGCTGACCCTTGAATACTAATGACGAAGAAAGTATTAGAGATGAAATCTAGTCGATTTTCTTTTACTGTATATGTGTAAATAACATGAATGTTTTTACCCCAACAAGTATTCACAAAAATCATGTGCCTTCCTTTTTTTTATCTCAGGAGTAGTGCTGTATTGTTTTTTATTTTGTAAAAAGCTACTGCCACACTTGAACTTCTTGGTTTGTTTATACTAGAAATCTTTGAAATTTTTCCTATTACGTTTGTTGGGAATCCGTGGTTTACAGATCTAATTTTACTTCAGATTCGAATTTATAGTTTTTTTTGCTGTAATGTTCTTTTCTGACTGTTACAGTATAGTCCTGGTGCTGTAATAACCATTCACAGCCAACAAAAAAATTATAATTCGTTGTTTTTGTCATAGGTCAATGTGTTGTCACAACAAGTTAGTGATGAGACAGTTTCAGTAAGTACATTTTTTCATTATTGTCCCACTCCCAGACAGTATTGATTTCTCTTGTGGTTTGCTTAACCCGAAAGGGACTATTAATCTATGATGTAAAAATATAAATTTATTAAAAAAACCTAATTTTAGGTTTTAAAAGAAGTTACACACAACCCAGAGGTCAGCAGTGTGGTTTTGATATCAGAAAAACCTGACTGCTTCATTGCTGGAGCTGATATCAATATGCTGAATGCAGCTGACAGTGTTGAGAGTGGAACAACAATCTCAAGTAATGGTCAGAAAGTGATGGATATGATTGCAAGTAGCTCAAAACCTGTTGTTGCTGCTATATCTGGTTCTTGTCTTGGTGGTGGCCTTGAGGTAATATGTACTTTGTTTTACTTCTGATTAAGAACTTCATGAAAAATAAATTTGTGTTGAATTTGACAATTGATACCACTACTAAAAGGGACCGTCCTCAAAATTTGTATTCTAAATCATACCATTTTCATCTCAGAAGAAGCGTCTTTGTGCATACTAAGGAGCCGTGTCAAAAATTCACTTCATAAATTCGCTTCATTCAGATCAATCTTCATCTCAAATAAAGTGTTATTGAGCATACTTTGTATGCTCAATAACACATCATCTGAGGTGAAAATAAGCGATTTGTGAAGCGAATTTAAGCGAATTTTTGAGACGAACCCTAAGAAAGGCACTTCTAGATGAAATGTATCAATTTATTAATTCGTGAACGGTCAAGCTTAAGACAATTAAATGTTATTACATCCAATTTTCTATTTGTTTTTAGGTAGCACTGGCTTGTCACTACAGAATTGCAACTGACACACCAAAAACTGGCTTAGGTGTACCAGAAGTGATGTTAGGCTTACTGCCTGGTGCTGGTGGAACACAAAGACTTCCTAGACTTGTATGTCTGGTTTATTTTAACTTTGCAGACCCTATTCCAGACAATCAACTTCAGAGAACCAATCCTACCTCCCATCTCGATGGATGGTTCCAATTTGTCTGAGAGTGATTCTTTCTGTCTCCTTGGTATAACTATGTCCAAAGACCTTTCTTGGCGGACTTACATTGAATCAATAGCCAAATCATCTGCTATAAAAAATATTTTTTAGGGAAAAGAAAAATTTAGATTAGGCCTTGGCTTTAAAATTAACTTTATAATATCAATATTTTGGATCCTTTCCGTCAATTTTTTGTAGTTTTTACCTAAACATTTTTTGTTTTTCAAGGGAATCCATAATTTGTGTCATGAACACATGCTTTTTTCACATCTTTGTTAAGGGTTCGTCTCAAAAATTTGCTTAAATTCGCTTAACAAATCGCTTCATTCCTGTCAATCTTTATATCAGATAAAGTGTTATTGAGCATACGTTGTATGCACAATATGAAGCGAATTGTGAAACGAATTAAAGCGAATTTTTTGGACGAACCCTAAATCTTTCCAGATATGTTTTATAGTTGTGCCAGTTGTGTCACATGTCTCCTCAGTCACCGTCTCAAAAATTCGCTTTATAAATTTGCTTCGTTCCTGTCAAACCTCATCTCTTATGAAGTGTTATTGTGCATACTTTGTATATGCACAAATACACTTCATCTGAGGTGCAAATGAACCGCTTCGTGAAGCGAATCAAAGCGAATTTTTGAGACAAGCCCTTAGTATCTGCAATATGGAATTGTTTTGTTTTATTTTTAAAAAAATGTATTTGATGGTTCATTTTATCCATTCAATTTGCCCGAAATTTTTTGTCTGGATTGGATTCCAAACACATTCCCTTTATTCAAAGTGCAGCCTTATAATACTCTTTGATGTTGTGTTTCAGGTTGGCCTTCCCACTGCTTTGGATATGATGCTTACTGGTAAAACGATCAAAGCAGTTAAAGCTAAGAAATTGGGTCTGGTTGACAAAGTTGTTGAGCGACTTGGTTAGTGATTGACACAAATGATGTGCTGGAATTCTGTATACTCATTTTAGTTATTAAAAATGTTCACCTTGTATGAATGTAGGTAAAATGTAAAAAAGCAAGTTAAAATAAATTCAAAATATTTTTGATTAAAAAAAAAACATCTTAGTGCTTTGTAAATACGATTTTCTTTAATCGAAAATATTTTGCCTATTTTTCAACTTGTTTTTTTTTTACGTTTTACCAACATGTTAGGGATCGTCTCAAAAATTCGCTTTATAATTCGCTTCATTTTCATCTTAGATGAAGTGTTATTGTAACACATAAGTGTTACAATAACATTTCATCTAAGATGAAAATGAAGCGAATTGCTAAGCGAATCTGAAGCGAATTTTTGAGACGGTCTAAATTAAAGGCTTAAATACCTAAATGTGAAACTACCTTGTCCCTAAGACTTTCAGTGACGTATCCAGGCGTTTTGGGAGACCGATTTGATCGCACATTATCTAAAGGGAATTGGTGTAGAAAATAGACTGTTTTAGATGTATATTAAGTAATATTATTTCACAGTACTGTGAAATAGCGTTTTGTGCCACTTATTGCCACAAAACGGACTGCCCAAAAAAACTCTGGATATATCCCTGACTGTCCACAAAATGTGTATGGAAATTTGTATCAATTCTCATTAAGCATTTACGAAAACCGTTCTCCTGACAATCCCTTCTATAAACATAATAAAAAAACTGTTAGTTAATTAGTGCACTATACTTATCAACAATATTTCTTTCAGGTCATGGTGTTCTAGATGGAAAAACGAACACCTTAAGACATCTTGAAGATGTTGCTGTGCAAGTAGCAAAGTAAGGAATTGTCTAAAATCTTGGTTATAGAATTTATATATATCCCATGAAAATACTATCTATGGATGAAAAAAATAAATGTTTGATTTTACATTTATGAGGATATGTGACTAAAGCTGCTAATTTTCTTACTTCGTTTTACAGGGTCTAATCTAGAATAGGAGGGCATCGTTGGTCGAATTATATTAAGGGGGCAATTTCTTCTTTATTATTCAATGAATACTCTTAAAAGGTCCTGGTCCAGATGTTCAAAAGTGGATTAAACTCTGCCAGTATTAAATCGGACTTCAACTAATCAGAAATGATTTCTAATCCATTCTGATTGGTTAAAGTAAGCTTTAATACCACATTGAGTTAATCCATCTTTGAATTAGTTTTGAACAACTGGACACAAGAATAAGACCTGATTTAGGTAAATCATTGGTAGATTTGTTCTGCAACCTATAGGGTGAAATTGTTTGCGTCCAATCCTCATTTGTATAGTAAGGGTGGCGTATGGGTAGTAGATCTAAATTAGCCTACATGATGGTCGATTTAATTCGTTTCTTAAATCGTTTTCTTTGTCATCTCAGACAGAATGTCACTATGGATACAAAGACACCTCTTCTAAATGAAAATTGGTAGCAATGATGAAAATCTTAATTGAGACGGTTCTTAAGAGAGACAGTATATAAAACTTTGTATCCTTAAATTTTCGCTGTATGTAACGTTTTATATCATGTTTTGTTTTGTAGAGATTTAGCTGATGGTAAATTGAAAGTACATCGAGGCAAATCATGGACTAATGTCAAAGGTATAGATTTGGGGTTTGTTTTTTTGTCATGAATTTGGTTTAGATAATTTGTCTTAACATTTTGTTTTATTTAGAAATAATGCCATGGTATACAAAAATACTCCTTCAAAATTAAGTGTATATGCAGGCCCTAATCAAGACCTTTTTAAGGGTCCGACAATCGGGCGCTTCCCCTTAATTAATGGAGAAGAAATTGCTCCTTTTGTGTAAAATAGTCCTTAAAATATGTAGTTTTCAAAGAAACTAGGTATTTTAAGGACTTTTTCACATAAAAATGCCCTTTTTCAGCTAATCCGACGCTGCCCTTCTGTTCTAGAATAATGGAAAATATTTTCACCTTAGATGAAGTGTTATTGTAACACGTAAGTGTTACAATAACACTTCATCTGAGGTCAAAATTAATTAATCACTGCCCTTCTGTTCTAGAATAGACCCTGATATGAATGAAACAGACAGACTTATGAAACGAATATTTAAGACAATCTGCTAAGGGACCGTTCACATAATTCGGATCGTAATACGAACCATTTTCACCACAGATGAAGTGTTTTTGTGCATACTAAATATGCACAAAAACACTCTTTCTGTATGAAAGTTGATGCGAATTTTGTGGACACTCTTTCTGTATGAAAGTTGATGCGAATTTTGTGGACGGCCCCTAACATATTTAAATGAATTTTACATCCATCGCCTCGTTTTTTTAGGGTTGTCACACAACGTCCCTCTGTCTGTGAAACCAGTACGAGATTTTGTATTCAAGAAAGCCACCGAGACTGTAATGAAAAAAACCTTGGGTTTGTACCCTGCTCCTCTTGAAATTATCAAGGCTGCACAGGCTGGTTTAGATAATGGACTACAAGCTGGCTATGAACAGGAATCAAAGGTACGATGTTAGGTAGCATCTACAAAATTCGTATGTAAATTCAGTTTTCATGCAGAAGAAGTGCATACTGAAAATGGTACTATTTGTGATACAAATCATAACCTATTTTAGACCTTAAAGGGTCCGCCAATCGAACGTTTTTCCTAAAATTATCTCGGTAAAATTCCCTCTTTTTATGTAAAAGAGTCTTAAAAATACCTAGTTTTCAAAGAAAACTAGTTATTTTTAGGTTTCTATTACATAAACATTACCCTTTTTCGACTGGACAGACGCTACCCTTCTCTTCTTGAATAGGCCCTGCGAATTTTGTGGATGGTCCCTTAAAATTTGAGTAAATTTTATATGTATCAACACAATTTTTGTTTATCTTTTACTCTCAAAGGCCATATCAGGAAGACCCTTGTTACTACAAATTACATACAAAGTATGCTTCTTTGTTGCATTGCTCTAAAACATTTTGTATGTTTTTTCTCTTTCAGGGATTTGGTTCATTGACACAATCTAACGAAGCTAAATCATTGATGGGATTGTTCAATGGACAGGTATGTTGTAAGGGTTTCTGCCATATCAGGGAACTATCAGGGAAGAACCTTTTGAGGAAAAAAATTAGGGAAATTTTGAAGAAATCGGGGAAAATCAGGGGAAAATCAGGGGAAAATCAGGGAAATTAAATGCTGTCCACTCCTGGTCCCTTTACAAACCAGACTTACTAGAGAGAGCGCATGTAGAAAAGAAAGGTGTCATTGTGTGGACACAGCTATCTGCGCTCTCCAGCAACCTGGAAAACTCAATGAATCTTGAATGTCTCGCTGTCAATTTTTTTTTTTTTGCTTGAAATATTTTTTTGTGCCATTACTTAGTTTCATCACCAATAGTCCTCTCCTGAGTTTCTTAAGAAAAATCCCCTATGCCAATAGAAATTCTAGCGGCAAATACCTAGATAAATTCATATTAGTCCATAGAAGGGGGAACTTTAGGAGCTGCAGCCCCCCTCCCCCGACTTTTTGATAAGTAGACATTTATTGCATTTATCCTAATTTATCGGTGACACAGTTTGATACTGGAAATTTATTCAAAGAAAGCCTTCTATAACGGTTGTCTGGCAGCAATTTCAGGGGTTGGTCCCTTTACAAACCAGCGCATGTAGAAAAGAAAGGTGTCATTGTGTGGACACAGCTATCTGCGATCTCCAGCAACCTGGAAAACTCAATGAATCTTGAATGTCTCGCTGTCAATTTTTTTTTGCTTGAAATATTTTTTTGTGCCATTACTTAGTTTCATCACCAATAGTCCTCTCCTGAGTTTCTTAAGAAAAATCCCCTATGCCAATAGAAATTCTAGCGGCAAATACCTAGATAAATTCATATTAGTCCATAGAAGGGGGAACTTTAGGAGCTGCAGCCCCCCTCCCCCGACTTTTTGATAAGTAGACATTTATTGCATTTATCCTATTTTATCGGTGACACAGTTTGATACTGGAAATTTATTCGAAGAAAGCCTTCTATAACGGTTGTCTGGCAGCAATTTCAGGGGTTCTGTAAAGGTAAAAAAACAATTATTCGGGAAGTCACTTAATCCAAGCCCACTCAACTTTTAGATTCATTCCGCCGCCCATTGGAAAGAAATCTAACTCTCAGATAACCTTTTTCGTGAATGATAGGTAACTCTGCTTACAAATCTCCGAGGTTTATTAGTATTTGCCCTTTAAAACCTTTTATGTTGTATTGACGTTGGACACCCAGTCTTCCATTAATAGTTTGTTGCAGTTAACCTTAAAACGTATTTGTATGGATTTTGGGAAGAAAAAGCTTTGCAGAAAATGATTTATTTTGTTTCCATCTGAACTGAAAAATCAAGGAAATCTGAAAATGTTTCAGGGGGAAATCAGGGAAAAATCAGGGAAAATGGTTCTAAATTTTTGGCAGACACCCACCTCAATATTTTTCTTACAAATAGTATTTATTATTTATAGTATAACGATTATAATACAACCATTTTACGTAAAGGGCAACAGGCACTAGTTCAGTACTATAAAGCGTCGGCGTTAATTCTGTCTCTGCCCCTTGAATTATGCTGGTGAAAGTGCGATTTTATGTAAATAGTAACATAGTTTTCAAAGAAGTATAGGTATTATAGGGCTCTTTTACATAAATATTGATCAGATGCTGTCATCATTGGTATCACCATTTTTTTTAAAACATTTTCTACTAATATTTCTACCCATCTAGTTTTTAGCGTGATTTCGTTAAATACATTGTTGACTCTTTCTAAGTCTTTTGGGGTCATTTTGGTGCCCAGCAACTTCTGATTCTGCATGTGTAGTGTTGTATAAACCTAACATAATTTCTTTCAAAGAGTATGCTAGTCAAGTTGTATCGCCACTGTAGACTTAGTATGCAGACAAACAATTCTTCTAAGTTGAAAATGAAGTGATATTCATAAAGCAAATGTTTAAACAAGTCCCTTAGACCTGTTCTTCATCTTAAAATAATAAACCATTGTCTAGTGATTGTTAAAGTTTCTGATCAGTTGTTTTTAGCATTGTTTTTCTCTATTTATTAGACTGAGTGCAAAAAGAATCCATTTGGAGTACCTAAAAAACGTGCACAGAAAATTGCAGTCCTTGGTGCTGGTTTGATGGGTGCAGGCATTGCTGAAGTGAGTATCCAAAAAGCAAATCATGATGTCATCTTAAAAGATGCAACTGTTGAAGGACTGTCACGTGGTATTGAGCAAGTTTATGGAAAGTGAGTAATGGCAGTGATTTTGTTCCTAGTTGTGTAAAAGTTACTAAGGGTTCATCTTAAAAAATGCACTTAGAATGATTCGATTTATGAAACGAAGTTGTGAGGCAGATCCTGAACAGTGTTTAGTTTCTTAACTAATTTGATAAGTTGGGGGAGATAGAATTATTCATGTCTTGATATTTTCATCTTTTTTATTCAACTTACTAAGAGTTATGACCCCTTCCTGTTCCATAAACATCAGGAAACTTTATGTTTTTTACACTCGTCCAGAGAAAGGGTGGCAAGGGTTGAGCTGATTATGTTATTTGGTGAGAAACTTGGTGATTCAATGAAACTTATTGTAGTCTCTTCGAAATTACTGCATTCGAAATAGCATTATTTCATCACATTTGATGAAAACTGTGCTTATGTTTTCTTTTGCTTTGATTTGGTTCAATATTTAATGTAGCTAGCCTGCACTAAGTTTGTGGGATATACCCTGCTACCATAGACTTCTGTCCGGGGATTAACCTAACAGTCTGAAAATTTAGTGCCTTAATTACAGGCGCATGCCACAACACGCGGCATGCCTTAGTAAATTATAACTTCTCGTATCCCATAGCATTAACAAAAGAGCCAAGAAACGTCAAATCTCGACCTTTGAAAGAGATGTAATCATGTCAAATATGTCTTCTCAGATCGATTATACAGTAAGTTTTATGATTTAAATATCGTTTGATATGTAATTCTGGGAGACCTGGCTGTTCGAAAGTGGTTTAAATATGGATAGTTTATTTTCATTGGTTGAAGTTGGATATAATACTAAATATGAATGTTACTTTTAAGTTGATTTCTTATCTCGCTTTTGCAACTATTTTGCATGTGTAAGGAGCCGTCTCAAAAATTCGCTTTATTAATTCGCTTCATTCATGTTAATTTTCATCATAGATTTTAATTTTGTTTCGTAGAATTTTCAACATGCTGACATGGTCATTGAAGCTGTTTTTGAAGACATTAACATTAAACATAGAGTTTTAAAAGAAGTCGAAGCAGTCACTCCTGACCACTGTATATTTGCATCCAATACTTCAGCTTTGCCTATCAACGAGGTATGTATGCTAAGGGACCGTCCACAAAAACTGCATTGTAATACGAACCATTTTTATCACAGAAGAAGTGTTTTTGTGCATGCGCTTTCATCATAAATTTCATTTCACGGAGCTTGTAATTTTGATCTCAGGAGAAGTGGATTTTGATCATCCTAAGAATACGCAAAGACGTTTCTTCTGAGGTGAAAGTGCTACAAATTAAACAAAGCTAGAAAGCAAATGTTTTAGTTAAATCCTAAGTATACACTCTTCGGAAGCATCCCTCCAGAGGTGTTCTTCAAAATATCTGTTCGGTAAATATGTAACAAATCTCTAAAAAATCG
>JAUCNQ010161774.1:0-15838 GCA_032352715.1 Bougainvillia muscus
GTGCTGTAGTGTTGCCATATCCTTTCTTGTAATTACCAATCAAGTTTACAGGGGCCGCAGTATAGACACCGTATGCCTCCCACAGTAAGCGCCCCTCGATAGTAGGAAAAATTTTAATAGGCTACAGTGCACTCTCAATTAAGAGACACTTCTAAAATGCAGACAATTCTGATGAGAGAATAATTTCCTTTTCAACGGCAAAAGTTGAGTCAAATTCTTACAGGAAACTTTCTAACAGGTGGACAAGTAATTCCCGTGTATTTTAATATTATCTGACACTATTCTTTTCGCGAAATGAACTTTTTTCTATTTTTCCTTTCCAATTAGCGGACACCTGCCAAAAAAATAATTAAATATCGATATTTCTTATTGGGTGGGCTTGCAGGCACCATACTATAGTGGCGTAATTTATATTTTTTTCAATGTTAACTAACGTACGAAGACGTCATTTTGTAGGTGTAGTAATATTAGTACTGCAATAAATTATAGTACGATCGTTTCTTCTTTCAATGTTACAAGGAACACAAAAATAAGCAAATCGTTTATTACATTGATTATGCTATGAACAAATTGACAGGTTTTATATCCACCGTAATCTTTCTTAAAATTCCCAAACAAATAACTGTTTATATTGATGCCGTATTGGAATTTCTGAGTGCCTAAAAATAAAAGCGTAAAAGCGATTGTCTAATATAACTAGCTATCTGTTTTCGGATTCAACAGGGTGTCAACTATTGCTAATATCGTTTTGTTATACTTGCTGAATCTTCTTATTCATTATTTCCTTGTTCAAAATTCATTTTCTTCACCATAGGGAAAAAGACAGCAAAGAGCGATGTCTTTACTGTTATGCAAGCCAAAGACAGCATTTTTAAAATGAAAACAGGTCTAAGACCAATCTTACAAAAGTCAAGCTCTCCAATCAATTTAAACTTCATATATAAAGAAACGAAGTCTACATCTACAGGGACTGGTGATGATAATTTTGCAAAAATAACAGCCTTGCAAATGCTACAAATTCCATTAGGAGATTTAGAAGTAGGGATGATGGGTGTTTTCATAAAAACCGAACCTTTAATGAGTCGATTTACAACTTTTCAAACAACAATCAGTGCATGGAACTTGCAGTTAATGAATGATGTGACCGACTGTTGGGGGAAACTGGATGATGCAGGATTTATCTTATCAAAAATAAGAAATAGTTATTACAAAACCGATACAGTGATAACAGTTTTAAAAAAGTTGATTACGGAAATGAAGGTGGGTACTAACGACTAACGAGTTCACAGTGGATGGTATCAGTTTTTTTATACAGAGAGTAGTTTATAATAATGATCTAAGCTGTAATAAATATTTCCACAAAACCTGGATCCCCCTTATATTCTATTTTGTTGAAATCGTTTAGCGTGTCTCCTCACACCACAAAGATAACTAGGGTGGAGGCTAAAACATACCACCGTTATTCTGTAACTACAAAATAACGTAAATGACATTAATAAATGCGGTATTTTAGCCTCCTGCATTAGCCATTCCAGAGGCTGATCCACGACTAGCTTTTAAGTAGGCAAATGGAAAAGGGGAAACAAAAGTCATTAATTTTTAATAGTTTCACACATGATCATTAGCCTTTTAAAGGCTAATTAGCATGTGTTAAACAATCAAAAGTTTATTTGTATTAGTCTCCATCTTTCTGCTTTGTCTCAATCCGACATTAATGTGGTCCCATATTGTTACTCTTTTTTATTACGTACGTACAGTATAATCTCTGTAACTCGAACTCGAATAACTCGAACTCGCGTTAACTCGAACCATTTTCTTCGGTCCTTTGAAGCTTTTCTAGTGCACAGCAGCCTCGCTTAACACGAATATTTGTTAAGTCGAACTGTTTTCTTTGGTTCCTTGGAGGTTCAAGTTACCGGGAGTTTACTGTAGTACTTAAATAATCGTGACAAGTAAAAGTAGGGACGGATCTGTGTTGTTATTTCAGGCTGACACCGTGAATAGAATCGATCCAACAGCTATTGCTGTTATGCAAGCTTCACTAACGTATCTTAACACGGTTATAAAAGATCTTGCCAAATATGCAGTCGTTGAAAAACCAACGAAAGACTTCGAATTTGTCACTCTTAATTTCCTCGCAGATACATGTCTGTTTTTACCATGCATTAAAAAGACAAATGTAACATTATTTCCAGCAAAGTACGATCTACAGCTTTCAGGGTTGTGTCACGATCAATCACAAGGTCCATATGACATCTGGCAGACAGAAGTTTCATTACTGCAGGATCAATCTATGGGAAACTTTCTAAATTTCCGCACTGGTGACAAACTGTTCCTGTGTTTGTCAAAGAAAGGTGTTGCAACATCAAAATTACAATTTGGAGTTAAACGTTTTAATACTGAGACTCGAGGAGTATATATTATGCAAAACGGCGTCATTTCTATTTCAAAGAAAGATATAAAACTTTTTGGAAAGTACGAGTTTTCTGTTACTAGCTCGTTGGATTTTACCTTGAAAAACTGGGAAATGATTAGCATGAGATCTGCAGGTAAAGCTGATTCAACTTCATCGCTTACAAAAAAACTTCAAACGCAATTAGATGACTATTCAGCATTGGAGTACACTAAATTAACAAAACGAGTAAAGGATGCTCGAAACACTATCACACAGTCTCTGAGAGATACAAGCTTTTACATAAATAAGATAAAGAGAGAAGATCGCCCAAAAGTTGAAGAAATGAGAAAAAAGCTAGAAGACACAAAAACCATTCACAAACAGGCTGTTCAAAATTTCAAACGATGGGAAGCAGAGTATGATCGTAATCGTCAAAGAATGCTTTTGATTGAAAAAGCGGTTCAAAACAAATGTACCATAAAAAATTGTCCATTCCAATGTATCAATATCCCAAAATGTAAAATCTGTCAAGAAACTTGGGTAATTAACAAATCTATTCCGTCGTGTCAAAGATACTTAGAAGATCGTTCTTACAAATACTTAAAGTCTGAACGAGACACGTGTTTCCACATAGTGAAAGATAGAACATTGAAATATACTGGGAACTGCAAAGAACCTGGTCCTGAACCTGCATACGCACAAAATGTAATCGACCGGCTGAATAACAAATTAAAAAAGAATATCTCCTTAACCCTTGGAGATGCGTATGCACTTGAGTCTATCAACAAAGAAAAAGGTCGTGAGCTGAGGCTTCAAATTGAAAAGAAGTTGTTTTTTGACAACTTTCCTCGTCGTTTAACCAATTGTTTGCTAACAGAGGAAGAATTCAAGAAACTTACATCGTATACAAACCAAACATTTGCTGACAAAACAAAAAAGAAAATGCAAGACATCAAAAACACCAAAATTCTGAGTCGTATTGCACAGAAGTTAAACGAAAGCGTGATACTAACTGAGGTTGATTATCAAGAGTTGCGACGAATAGATCCGAAATTAGAGAAGAATATCCGTAAAAGTAAAGCTATTAGCGATATTACAAAGCAAATTCAGTTAACTGGAAATGTAACAGAAGAAGATTTAGCGAAGTTGGACAAAATTGCACCCGAATATTCCAAAAACATTACGGAAGCATTAAAGAAGCAAGAAATTCAGAGGCAGGTTTTACAACAGATTAATAAGAAAATGGCAAATGGAACACTTAGTCCAGAAGACATTAAGGCGTTGAAAGATATTAACCCGCATGCTGCAGCAAAACTTGAAACAGCGCTGAAAGAACAGCTTGCACAGAAAGTCAAGGAGATGGAAAATAAATTAAAAACAGTTAAAGGTGCGATAGATCAAGGTTTGAATAGCACTGGTTTCAAAGATCTTCAGGGTCAGTTGAATATGTTATCTGGTTCTCTTAAACCGTATGATAAAGAAACACTGAAAAATCTGCAGGAAAAGATCCGAAGAAATAACGCCACGACAGGCTCAATATTTGAAAAAGTTTATGAACGTTTAGACCTGGCATATGACATTAAAAACGCCACTGGAAATTCCCATGATTTGCAACGTGTTTTTAATCATTTTTTTGCTGTTTTACCGAAGTTTGATGTACCCATGGTACTACAACGTAGTTCGCTTGGTGTTTTGAAAGGTCTTCACCATATTCAAGAGTGGTTTCAAATATCGGCTAAGATTATTAACCAAGCCTGTGAAAGATCAAGTAGTTCCAATGACCGCAATATGCAAACTTTGATAAACTACTTCACCGTTAACATCAAGTTATTTCATGATAAAATGTGCAAGTCTACATGGATAGTAGGAGTCAAAATACAAGCAATCACTGACATTTGTATAATCATAGCAAAAGTGGAAGCATTCTCACGAACTATTTCTTCTACGCAACTGCAAACATGTTCTGCATTAAAAAGCAACGTCATCAATCCTCTTCAGAATATTGTGGGACAATGGAAAGATGCCAGGGAGTCGATGGAGAAGTTAAATAAACAGCAATGGAAAAAAAGCAAGCTTACAGCTGAAATGTTAAGTAGCTATGAAACGTTTTCAACTGCACTTCACAAAGCGTTTTCTACGGAACTTGGGAAATCAGCGGTATCATTGTTGAGTGAGGATGAAATCTTCATAAATGTGGAAACAAGCTTAACCGATGATAATAATGGTGTAAGTCTTGCTGAACTTGAAATTTTGCATCAGTTATTAACAAGCATAGTTCAAGGAATGGAAACGTTACCTAATTTGATCAAACAAAATCGACAAGCAGTGTTAATTGTGGAAACGGCTGAAAAAAGCAACATATCATCTGCTTTTAGAAAACTGACAAATTACTTGCTGCCGTTTCTCTCTACTCTATGCAGAGACAAAAAACCCGAGAGCAATCTTAAATTCAACATACTTCCTGTTCTAATTTCCAGGTCTATGACAGAAATGCAATTATTACTTAGCTCTAACACAATATCAGCGCTGTTAAAGTATTCACAACGATTTAATCAATTTGCTAAAAACATGCTTCTTCATACGGATGCAATTAAAAACTCAATGTTACCATGTAAACTACGGCAAAAACAAGTCGATACAGGGAAGAGTGGGTTCATTGATGAAGCACTTGATGATCTCAAGGCATTCATCGACAATACTTCTCCTTTACACCAGAAACGTATAAGTGACCTTTCAGAAAATATAAAGAAAACCATGGCAAGTTTTGACCATGGATTAACTAGTCCGATTGGAAAACTGTTAGAGTTAATGTCAAACTTTGTGAAGGCCTCGCCTACCTTCAATATACCAATGATAATAACTTTATCCCCAAAAGTGTCATCACTTGCACTCATTTCCTTTGAAGATTACATGCTTTCTGCACAAAAGTTCTTCGATGGTATTGACGATGTAATGCAGCAATGTAAAGATAGCTGCTCACCACAAGATATTTTTGGAAAAAGCAATTTAGCTAATATTGCCGACAAACTAGATAGATACTTTGAACCAGTTTCAAAGAACATATCACATTTTCTAGCAAAGATCAAACTTACACCCAAAGGGTTTGGAATGTTAACAGCATCTATTGCAGAAATACGCACAGCGCTTCAAACAATTTCTAAAAGCGACACTGGCTTCTCTAAAGATGGAATCACCAATATCATAAACGCTTTCAAAACTGCACGTGAAAGCATCGGCGACATTCGAAAGAACACTAAGGATTTGTTTAATTCATTCACTGGAGCTTTAAACAAAGACGTAGTTGATCTTAAAAGCTCATTGTCAACACTAGCGGAAAGTGTCTCGAAGTTATACGAGTATTCGAAAGGAAAGTTACAAAACATGAGGCTTATTTATGAGAAAATTGAATTAATGCTAGAAAGACTTTCAAGTGAATCCAGTAAAGACTCACCGGGAGCTCTAGTAAAAAGGTTGAGGATGGTGAAGGATAGTGCAAGTATCGTGACTGACGTTGGAAGCCAGTTTGAAGTGATGTATGGAATGAATTTGCATTCTGTTCTCAACAATTATATCGATACGTCTTATGCGCCAAATGTTGCTACACAACTAGATGATATTCGAAAGCGTGGCGGTTCATTATTAAATAACACAAAACTAATGAGTGAAAGTATTGGGATCGCACTGCCTGTTATAGATGAGGGTACTATTTTCGGAACAGATATTTCAGATATGATCCTTGGTGTTGCCAACGCAATGGGTGCAAGAAAGTCTAGACTAGCAAAAGCTTTAACTCTTACATCTGAAAAGATTTCCAGAGCATTAGACAGCTTTTCCCAAACTGCAGAAAATATCGTAAATAGGTTTCTTGGTGGTGTGTCAAAATATAAAGACAGTTATGAAGAACTGAAACGAAAACTAGAGAAATATGGAAAGATGTATGATGAAATCGAATCGACAATTGAGGTGCTTCGAAATAAACCTTTGTCGAAGATTGGTGATGTCAAAAATGCTGCTGATGAACTTATCGGATCAATAAAAGACTATGACATAACTCAACTCCTGTCTGCTGATCCAGAGATCGTCCCTAGGAAAATAAAAGAAATGCAAAGGCTGTTTAACGAGACTGCTGCTGCATTTGTTGACATAGATGTAATTCTAAAAAAATGTAATGTGTGCAACGTGGATAACATTTTTGGATACAAATACATGAAGTCGTTATCAGCTGCTTTAAGTAATACATTTGATGCGATGTTTAACAAGCTCCATATTTTTGCTGAACGTATCGGTGAAACAGTGGAGGAACTAAAAGACGTCAAAATAGTTGTTAAAAAAATCAAAAATAGATTTGATACAATCAGAGATAAACAAATTAATGTCGATACTTTTAAGGATATTTCAAGTGCTCTGCTCGAAACTACTAACGAAATCTCAGTAATTCAAAATGGAACTAGAGCGGTTGTAAAAATTCTTTTTAAGAAGGACCTTGATTTCCAAGTTATTGGTGGAACAATAAACAACGTTCTTTCTCAATTTAGCAAGGTTATGAATACATCTCATGTGGTTGCCAAGAATGCTCAAAAGGTTTACGATAAAGCACTCGCTTTGAAGAGTTCTTTCTTAGACTTGAAGAAAAATGCAAGTGGATTAGTAGATGGACCCATAATGTCAAGAATTTCCATGTCGCGTGTTCTGGCTGAGAAAACCAAGGAGTTGATAATGGATTTTCCGGGATTCCTCGATTTATCACGTGAAACTTTGGAAAGTGCTGGAATTAATGGCAAATGGCTTCAAATGTTTGGCGGACAGATTGAAAGTTTAACAGACTCCATTGGAAATGTGTTAGAAAAAACTGACAAAGTTCTGAATGCGGCAGATGTAGTTGTTAATGGGTATGAAGATATCAAATCAAACATTCCAACTGTTCAGAATAGTTTTAAAAAACTTTATAAAGCCAACTGGAATCAGGTTATACCAGCAGCTGAAGACGTGGTAAGAAATCTAGGAAATGTATTTAATCTTGCAATAAATATTACGTTGAAAAGTGCTGATGCATTGAACACTAGCTTCACAAGAAACGACTTAAAGTCAAGATTAGAAAGTGTAGTAAGTTCGGGGAAATTGGCAAAATACGTTGGTTTGTACAAAAATGTGTCAATTGCAATGGAAAGGATGAAACATGGCCCAATAGATGAGATTGGTAAACTGACGGATATTGTTGGAAACTTTGTCGATAGTTTACAAGAATATGACTTCGGGAAAATGCTGCTGCAAAATCCTGAAAGTCTGAGAAAGAAACTTCTTGAGTTTGAACAGCTCACCAGCATTACTGGAGGAATATTACGTAATATCAGCCAGATCACTGGGCTGTGCAAAGTATGCGATGCTAGCTCCATATTTGGAAAGGGATTCATCCACTCATTTGCTGGAAGATTGGAATCTACTTTTGAAAAAGTTGGAAAAAATATTTTTTCTGTCATTGATCGAGCCAATCTAGGGTTGCAAGGATTGGGAAAAGTTATCGGGGTTACTAAACGTATAGCTGGTCACTTTAAAGACTTGGGGAATGGGGAGCTTTCGCGAGGAACATTTGATAAAGCTGCCGAAGCTCTATTAAGATCTGCTGTAGATGTGAGGAAACTAGGAAATGGTTCTGCTGATATCTTTAATGGTATATTCAATGGTAACAATGACATGAAGTATTTGTTGCAAAACTTTGAGGGACTTGTTAGTCATGTAAGCTCCGTATTAAATCGCAGTGCCATTGTACTTCCAAAGGCAGGAGATATTTATCAAGCCGTTAAAGGCGTTAAACTTATTTTTACTGACATAAACGAAAGCTTAAAAGAGGTTCAAGAAGGTCCAATTGAGTCGAGATTGAAAGTGTTGCGCAAGATTTCTAAAGGGATACAAAGTATTGGTAGAACTTTACCCATCATTTTTAACCAATCAGCGGATGTCGTTGCTGGATTAGGTATTAATACTTCTTGGTTAAGACGCGTCACTGGGCGCATTGCAAGTGTTTCAAATAGTCTGTCCGATGTGACAAATAAAACCACTATGGTGTTAAATGGTGCTGGTGTAGTATTGGTAGATGTGCGCAATACACAAGGTCTAGTGAAGAGTATCGCAAAAGATTACGATAAAATTCTGAAAGCACCATGGAAGCAAAAGTTTGTTATACTCAACAATGCCCTGGGAAAGGTTGATAAAATACTAAACAATACTGATGGCATTTATGGTGAGGTAGAAGATACATTAAGAAAAGTGCTAGGAATCGATTTCAAGATGAAAGCAAGCCTGGGCAATATCACGAACAGACTATCAGGTATGATTGGCAATCTATCCACATCAGTGAAGAAAGTTGCACTTATACATGAAGATATTGCTTCCACATTCAATCAAATCAAAAGAGGACCTGTCCAAAACATTGGGAAATTAATAGATGAAACGAAACAGTTCGTCAACTCAATCAAGAACTATGACATTGCTGATATCTTGGTATTGGCACCAAAGTTTGCAATTGGGAAAATTAGTGACCTGAAGGTTATAATTACTGAATCCGGAAATATTTTATCAAATATAAGTAGTTTACTAAACAAGCATTGCAAATTGTGTAATTTTAATACAATATTGGGAAATGGGTTTGTTGGAAGGCTTTCTAATGACATCACTAACAACTTAGATAATATAACAAGTCGAGTGGAAAATGTTTTAAACAAAATTGAAAACGCGTCTACAAAAGTAGGTGGTATAATAACTTCTGTGAAAAAAATCAAAAGCGAAGTAATAAAGCTAAAAAATGTCGATTTCAGTAAAGACGGCTTTAAAACAATATCCGCTGTTCTGCATCAAACCTCTACTTTATTCGACTCCATCAATAATGACAGTGCTGGTGTATTCAATGCGCTTTTTAGCGATAATCGAGACATTTTGCAACTTCAAGGTCAGTTTGGAGGGTTTATAAACCAAATGAGTGCATTTTTAGACAAAGCAGGAAATTTTTCGTCTGATATAGCTGATGCATTTGGGAAATTTAAAAACTTACAGAAAACGTTTGATTCAACCATTGAAAACTTTGGAAACCTCACAACTGGTCCTATTGAACATCGTGTTCAAGCAGTGAAGAATATTGTTGATGGTGTCAATTCCATTATGAAAGGATTTCCTGAAATTCTAAAAAATTCTAAAATATCCCCTCAGTGGCTTCGATCATTCGGCACGAAGCTAGAAGGTATCACCAGTGGTATATCGTCGGTGCTAAATAAAACAAAAGATTTCGCGTCTGCAGTAGGAGAAACCATTGTAGGAGTAAATAACGTTATGTCGACAGCTGATATCATTGGTAAGGACTTCAAGCGTTTGTTTGTCTCTGGCTCTGTAGGAACCAAGATCAACATTGCAAAAAATATTGTTGGAAAATTGAAAATCCTCACAACTCAGGTAAATACCGTTGCGTCAAATACAAGTAATATCTTCAAAACCTTAACAGGAAAAACTTTGCTGAAAACTGATTTGATAGGTAATGGAGCGACATTACTGTTAAACAAGATTAGCAATGGATTGAATACAGTAGCAGATCGGTATGAAAAGTTCAGGGAGCTTTCCAAGTCTATCAATGAAGCCTTCGGTAAAATCCAAGAAGATCCTATAAAATTTGCATTAGAAGAACTTCCAAAGGTGTTTAAGCAAGCTAGTAATTTTGTTAACCTGATTTCCAAGGATGTCAAAGGGATTGCTAAAGATCTGGGACTCAATTTAGACAAATTTAACTTGGATACTAAACTAGTCCAAGCTGCTAAGCAATTCTATGGTTTCGCTCAAAATGCATTGGGAGCTATTGGTAGTGGGCAATCTTTAGTCCATGATTTTGAAGCTTTGTTGCAAAGTAAAGATTTCAAAGACGCCATGAATAACTTTCAAAAGGTTATGGATTCGGGATCGAACTTCATGCAGAGCATCGACAAACTTGGTGCTTCGCTCTTTAAGAAATGGGATAGTATTAAGGGTGACTTTAACGACGCCTTAGGGAGCGTGGCTGAAACTTTAGGCATAAACCTTCAAGAAATGGGTGGTTTTTTAGAAAATGGTTTAGCAGTGGGCGGAGAAGCATTGAGTATATTTTCAAATATTCAAATGTTACTTAAAATCAAAGACTTTTCACCGGAAACGGTTATTAGCGCTGCTAACTCTATTCTCAACGTTGCAAACTCAGGAATAAAAATTGCTAATCATTTTGGAGCGGGAATAGCGACAAAAGGTCTTCAAGACGCTGCTCAATTCATGGGTGTCGTAACATCAGTAGTGCAACTGTACACGGGTATTAAAGGATTCATTAATTGGCTGGATGATGCATGTGACATCACCTATAAGTCGGTGGTAATACCAAAAGAAATATCTTACGTGTGCTTGAAAGAAAAGGAATATATAGAAGGCGTCAAGGTCCTAATAGAGAATTGTACATTTGTACAAAAGGAAGTTATTCGAGGATATCACGAAGGGAAACTTTGTTGTTCCGAAAAAGAATGTGTTTATATGCAAGAGGTTGCTTGCTTGAAGCATAATGAACAATGCTTAGAAACGAGAAGAAGCTTTTCAACATACCTTCCTGGAGTACAAAAACAGTTAATAGTTACTTACCAGAACTTTCATAACGCATCAGCGTCGGCTAAAGCCCGTGGCAAAGATGTAAAAACTGCGGAAATTTTGCTGAAAAGATCTGAGCTGATACTCAATGCATCTTCTGCAGCTCTACTTCAGAGTGAAGAAATGAATAAAAAAGCTGTGAAGTCCCACAAAATAATGGAAAAACAATTGAACAAGATCAGTAAAATGGTCCACAAAAATAAGTCTGTGATAACTATTCACAAAGCTGAGTTTGATTTAACTACTTACAAACCGGATATAAAGTTATTACCAATTCGTTTGTATTTACTGGATCAGGCTAATCAAGTCAGTAATCTAGATGTTGTAATTGATAAAGACCTGGAATCAGAATCATTCAAAATCATTTCTTACACAATTGTTGCAAGCTATGTAGACTATATCCCTGTATCGAAACAAAGGCGACGGAGGAGAAGTGTGACTGGATTACCATCCAATCAAATTATGCAACATAGTAAAATATATTGGGCTACGCTATGCGCCAGTTACAGTGAGCACTACCAGGTCATAATGGAGATTGTGCATGATTTACGCGCAAGCCTACAACACAGCACAAACCAGAGTTCAAAACTAATTACACCTTTACCAATTAAACGTTCATTAACAGAGTCTGAATCAGAAGCATTACTCCTTAAAGAACTTATGAATATGAATCAGGAATCGAGACAAAACCTACGAGAGATCATTCAAACATGGCGCCGAAGAAGTGGGCTCATGATGAGCAATGAGATGATGGGTACATCGTGTATTGGATTTGATGATTGTTTCAATGCTTTTGTTGACAATATGACTACAATGTTTGAACCAGATATGGAAGACTTTCACGATGTATTAAATATCTTACAAGAATTAAGAACCACATTACTCGCGATAACAGCTTCACGATATATAAATCTTGACTTCTTGGGAATAAAAGTAGAAAAAGCTGTCTCTTTGCTCATGAAATTGGAAAATAAAGCAATATTTTGTGATGAAGAACCAACTCTTTCACAGTTAATGCCAATGTCTGTGTTTGCATACCTTGGTACCGACTTTACATTGCCATGCAATATACATGGACCAGCTTCAATGGAATATATATGGAGAAGGAATGGTACAATCTTACCCAAGCAAGGCAATTGGAAACTAGAACTTCTCGATGTTGAAAGTAGTGACCATGGTTACTATACATGTGAAGGAACAACATTGACTTCAAAAATAGAGTCAAATAAAGTGTTAGTTCGCATCTTCGAAAGATTGCAATTGCTTGTAGAACCAGTGAGCCACGTGTTAAACTACCCAGGTGGGACATCGGTTGTGCTGTATTGCAATGGTACAGCTCCTCCATCACCTTCTTACAAATGGTGGTTTAAACCTTACACAGCATTATTACCGGTTCTAATTGGTCGCAGAAGTATATTGAAAATTTCTAATGCATTTTCAGCTAGCAGTGGACAGTACTGGTGTGAATTATCCAATGGATATTCTACCATAATCAGCAGTAAAGCAACAATTGATATTGTAAAGGTAATGCAACGAAAAGAATCAGCCCGATTGCATCTTCAAGTTGTTACTGAAAAAAAAGGTGTGACGTGTAGATTACCAGAAACAGAACACGCAAGTGGTATTAGTACCTTCATTAAATCTTACCTGCACACAAAGATTGGCTTAATGGAATGGAGCAACGTCATTAGCATGAAATATCGGAACAATCGTACAGATAATGACAAGGCCACTCTTGTTGTTGATATCAGCTTGCATAAAAAACAAGCCCAACCACGCGACAGCGTTTCATTTGCACTGTTAGTGTCCAGTGAACGATCAAGACTCCAAACGAAAGTAACCAATTTTATTGACAGCACAAAAAAAAGTCGCGGAACTAAGTTGACTTGGAAGAGTAATTGTCAGTTGATATTGCAAGCAGTCAAGTTTTCAGTCGATTGGAAAGTTGAGGAGTTGAATTGTCCAAAAGGAATGGGTCCTAGTGAAGACAAAGTAAAATGTGGTAAGTTTTCCTTAAGTTTTGGATCACTGTATTCGTATAAAACGTTTGTTGAGAGAAGAAATTCAGACTCAAATATTATTTTAACGATATTTCGAAGCGTATGAATACCTCCACTTAGGAAGGTATTGTAAAAAGAATATTTAGGTCTGAGTTTCTTCCGTCAAGAAACCTTTTATACTTATATAATTCGACTCGCTCAAAACATCTTTAAAAACTGTTTTGTTATATGTTTTAAACGGCAAACAGAATTTCCTGAAAAGCGTTATATTCATAATCTAAGTACGTAATGTGATCATGCATGTTTGACTGTCTGAACAAAAATAAAAGATAAGTGTATAAATATAAAAAGGATTAAATTAGTTGCGAAATGTGTCTTGAATAAAGCTAATCTGCATGGGCTTTTTTTAGCTCGGAAAGATCCCACCTTTAAGATCTTGAGACTCATAAACGTAAGAGACTTGATACTAGATCTAACTTAATCAAACTTAAGGACTTTTACTAAAATCCTATTGGGCACGTTTCCTGAAAGTTTCAGCCTCATACTACTTACTATTCAGAAATTATAGGCTATTGCTCGAGATCACTTATCAAATTACTAAGAAATCCTTATAAAATTACTACAAATTAGTTTTTCCATAACTTTTTATGTGGTAAAGCAATTGACTGCAAACTATTACCATATCTTTATATTAATAACACCTTTTAATTACAACATATTTTATGACGTCATATTATGATGACGCAATTGTATGACGTAATAACGATTTTTTGGATTTTTTGGTATTTTTGCCAAATTTGGCGCGTAATTCTGGCTCGAAATATTATAGATAAGCAAAATAAAAGTTTACTTTATTAATATACTGGGTATTGGCTTTCACATAAAGGAAACAGAATTTACAAATCTGTTATAGATATTTCGTACTTGAAATTTGAAAATCGGTCATATTTTACCAAAAAGTTGGAAAATTTTAGAATTTTTGATACGTCATTACCAAATGGCGACTATTTTGTATTATTTTTTCGGTCATTTTGTTCCTTCTATTACAAGGAACATATGTGCCAAATTTCAACTCAAAGCATATTCCTAGAAGATTTTAGGTCGGGGGGGGGGGGCCTGGGCGGATATAAGGATAGTCGGCCTAGTCACTGTGACTAACCCTAAAAAGTACCTCGCGAACTAAAAAAATCATATGTATTACGGAAATAAGAGATCTTCGAGATTTATGGGAATTTTTGCACCCAGTTCCTTGTTTTTGACATTTTAAAAAGCTGTGAAACCGAGATCTTCCGCATCGATTCCGCATCATTTCTAGTAGATAATATTTATGACTAACCGTACCTCGGGAATTTATATCATTGACTAGGCTTCCCCGGGAATCTGACTAGGCCAACCGTGGATCTCCAAACAGAAAAAAATGAAAAGAAGTTAGAACAGAAGATATTCACGTGCAAGACCAAGAGGTATTCGGTCGAGGTTATGCACTTAATTTATTTGATATCCTTCTTTATGCTCCTTCATTAAAGTCTTGTTCACTCCATTAATTTTCCTGGTGTTTGTTTTGGCGCCTAGTATTAAAACAACAATGCTGAGATAGGACATCCCAAGGCCTGGTTGCATACACCACGAAGAAGTCTTAAGTCTCCAATGATCGTTAAAAACAAAAACGTTAAGCTTGTGGCTCCAGTTGTTAATTTCGCACTCTAAGTCAACAATTATTTGATCAGGATTGTAGGAGTCCTGAAAATTTGAATAAGGCTGTAATTCTTTCCGAAAAATTCAGAAAATGAGTCAAATGAAAAGAAATTAAACATCACAAAAGCACAAGAGCGTTAAAACAAAACATTCCATAGGGGTGTCAAGGTAGACGCGCCTTCTTTTACGAAAACTGTTATTCATTACGGCCTTTTAATTCATTCATAACAGACACAATTTCAATTACAAAAGATATTTATACGACTTCGCAGAGTGCACTGTTAATATTTTGCTCTTGCACCCGATGGGATCGGTAGGATTCTTATTTTTTGTTTTTGTTTTTAGTTCAGTGTTCTCCGGGCAAGTTTGATGATGGCAGAGGACAATGTTCCAATTGTCCGGTGGGAACATACCAACCACAACTTAGTGCAACAACATGTTTACCATGTGGAGTGAATGAATTAACATTGCAAGATGGTAGTCCAAGTAGAACGGATTGCATCAAAACAGGTATGTAATTCTATAGGGATAACGTCTTTAAAAGGGGTTTACAAATTTCTAATCATGGAAATCGTGCGATTTTTATTTCAGAATACTGTAGAAGTCCGATAGTAAGCGCCCTATACAGTAGGCGCCCACCCGATAGTAGGCGTAATTTTAATAGGCCGCTAAAAAAACAGTAAACCTCCCATAGTAACCTGCAATGGTAGGCGCCCTCCAAAAGTAAGTGCATAAAATGACTACTTAAACTGAAAGTAAGCGGGTGCCTACTATCGGAAGCGGAATTATACGGTAATGAAAGAATATTGATACGGTTTCCATACAAGAGCTTAACGCTGTTTCCCTTAGGCTCCTGCCAGAACTAATATTTTCCTTGGAGGGACACAGGTATATACCACTATTTATACATAAATTGAAGTCAACTATCTGCATATTCTGCAACCGCGGTCCACACTTCAAAAGCAGCCAGCGGTAACTGTTCGTCAAAAAAGGTGTTCGCCAGTCACTTTTCTCCTGTAAAATTGCATGTGTTCGTCAATTTTACAGAAAATAGTTCTCCTGTGAAATTGAGCTGTTCGTCATAGAATTATAATCTTTTCTATGA
>JAUCNQ010161885.1:0-15837 GCA_032352715.1 Bougainvillia muscus
CTAACCTAACCTAACATGAAATCTTGCAGCAACATGCTTCATTGCATTAAAAGTTAAACATTATTATCCTTAAACAACTTTTTCTAAAAACCTACAGAAATCTGGAGTTCATTAAGACCACATCATTTTTTAACGAGTGTTTTCATCAAAAATATATTTGTATTTTGTTTTTGACATTGAACAACTTCTATCTACTCTATCAGGCTTTTTCTCATCATCTGATAGTAGGTAATAGCTGGCTAACAAAGCTATGAATGTAGCTCACACAAAGGAGTACATTTGACTGAAATTTGTTACTTGATTTAACACAGAATTATAGCTTCTAACAAAAATGTTAAGCTGAATACAGACACAACTGCTACAGCTGACTTGTTACCCCTAAGAAAATCTTGCATTACTTGATCCTTTATTTCTATCCATCTAAGGGATTATCTTAAAATTTCATTTGAGAAATTATCTCATTTTCATCGTAGGGGTATTTGTGAATACAAAGTCTGTACAGTGTTGCATCATATAGGAATCCTCCAAATGGTTTTATATAGAGATTGAGGTAATATTCCAGGAGGAAGTTTTTGAGTTCTGCATTACCCCTAAGTGGACAACCTAGTTTGCCTTGATGAATTCTCAGTTTTCCTGTAAACATGGTAACTTAAATCAGCCAGTTTTTATTAATTAAAATGATCTATTTTTTATCAACTGATATCACTGGTTTTTCAATAACAGCCTAGATTTCTATTCTTTCAATATTACGTAGGGCTTTTTATGGGACCGTGCAACTGCGTCCATTAAATTCTTATCGTAATAAGAACCATTTTTATCACAGAAGAAGTGTTTTTTGTGCATACTAAGTATGTACGAAAACACTTCTGTACGAAAATTGATGCAAATTTCATTCAAATTTTGTGAACGGTCCAGTTGGCTTAGATTAACCTTACCTAGGCTTCAGTGTTTTTTTTATTTTTATATAAATGATCTTTCTCTGTATATATGTACCAAGGACACTTTCGTTTACTTAAGCGTCACGATTTTACCCTTGAGGGTTTTGCGCACACACGATAAAGTAAATACACGGTAAATACACAGTTAGGTTTTTAAGACCCTATGCCCTTAGAAGACCTAAGGACATTTGGGTTTTGAAACTACTATTCCTTTTCAAGAAGACTTTTTCATACTCAAATGTTAAATTTCATTGTTTTCACTAACAGCATGGGAAATATATTTGTTGGTCCGTTTTCTAACAGTAATAGGGATTTACCTTGGAAAACTGGAGAAAAAATCCTTCTGCAAATCATTAATTTAGCATCTAGAAATGGCTGAGATGGCCATTTCAGAGGGTCTAGATTGAAAAAAGTTCTTCGCCCCCAACCATGGTGGGGGCAGTTTTTCAAGATCACCAATAATTTTTTTAAAATTTGTGCCTCACTCAGAAAAAAGCTAGATCCGCCCCTGGTTATAGCTGCCATGATGTAGTGTCTAAAACAGTCGGATTTCTTATGATGCCGTCATCAAACGCATTTAGTTGTATATTGCTTTTCAAGGTAGCGGTGCCTGAAAATGACGTAATGGCTGTATATGACGTAATGAAATTAGTACTGTGGTCTTATATGCAAAATATGAAAGAACTTGGAACAGGTATTTTGCATGCAAAGTTTCATTGCCTAAAGTTATGGGGAACTTTTGTAAGGATTTGACGTAAAGTAACCAAAAGTTTGATAGGTGGTCTTGACTAATGGCCTATCAGTTCTGTGGTATGAATGATATGACCCTGGAACTTTGCCAAAACATGTAAATAGATTAACAGTAAAAGTCGCCGAGTTGGAAACGATAAAATATAGCAATTCAAAAGTTATTACAACTTTTCCGGTAGCGGAGCATCCCCCCTCCCTCCATGTAATAACATTTGATTATTCCGATTTTATCTGCAATCTACTTCAAATTTTTCCATATCAGTGCAAATAAAAGCAGTGCGAATCAAAATAGCCCACTATTTTTAGACAATCGTGCAAATAAAAAAATTCCTTAATCCTCATTCTCCTGGGCTCCTGCTAGAGCTTATCCCCCCATCCTATCTTACGTCACGGTAAGTTTTAGAAGTTGAAATTTGGCACACATATAATACCCAATAACTACTTTCTAATACACCAATTCATAGTCCGTTAGGGGGGGGGGGGGGGACTTAAGTCACAAATCAAAATTTTCAATTTTATTTATTTTCCAAGGTAGGGAGAAATCTCGTTCCCAGATTTCATGTGAAATATATATGATCTTGGCAAAAACGCTACACTGCACCGGCCTACTTTTTGCTGCGCAAAAATACCAATCCTAGAAACTTTATGAATTTAGGATGACCTTAATGTGAAATTTTATCTTCTATTTAACCCTATTACTCCGGGGCAGGGGGGGGGAGGCTGAAAGTGCCCGCGCCATGTTTGCACCCCTATAACTTCTGTTTTGTGTATGTTTTCAATATGATATTTTGAGACTTTCAATAAATATCTTTAATACGTTATCAGTAAAAATTGCGGCGTTATATCATCCATGGTTTTAAAATTACTGGCTATTCTTTGAAACCACCTCTCAATTTACAGCAGTACTCCCTCAGATATTCCTGAATATTGCAATTGCAGTATCTTGTTCATTATATAAGAAAGAAAGTTGAAACTTTGCACAAGAACGTATTTTATCATTACCTTTCTTTTAAGCTATAGAAAATGTTCGGAATACCGGAAATTTTTCCGGGAAATCGGATCCGAGACCGAAAATGTTTTCCGGACAACTGAAAATCCGGTTCAATCCGTGTGAAAGTCGTTTAAAACGGATTAGAAAGATACTTCCGTCTTTATTTAGGGTTTTCAAAGCGTTTTGGGGGTAATAATCCCTTTTCTTACTAGTTTTAGAACGGATCTGCAACATAGTAATTTTACCCGAATTTCAAGGTTTTAATGACTTATCAACGTCACGTTGACGTCATCATAATTATTTTTACGTCAATTCATTTACTTCGTGATGGTGAACATTCGTGCTAGGTTTTATGTTCTGAATGCAATTGGTTCTAAAGTTATTGAGGGGGGCGAATCGGCGTAGTTAAGAGTGTAAAAAAGCCCGGTACCAATAGGGTTAAGGCAGAAAAAGAAGACACTCTAAAAATATGCGCCTAATTTTACACTTCACCATACTTATAAAATGAGCAACAGTTAATCTACAATTATGGTCAAAATATTGTTGCAACAGTACTTCGGACGATTCGACGACCACAAATTTAATTAAAACCATTGTTGTTTTTTAACCCTTCCACCGGCTTGCTGATCAGCTCTCTTGATCATTGTAGACTTAAGACTTTTGATCTTTAGTTTTGAGTTTATTGCTTACTGGTGGTCTCTGCTACGAAGCGCGGACGAGTCTCGTCGTTAAAAACTGATTTTTAAGCCAATTTTAAGTTATTAAGTGTCGGATCTGATTGTAGGCAAAATCAGTTTTCTTCAAAATTGTAGATTCACAAGTCTCTATAGCAAGCATTAATCTGGCAAAGTTTCACATTCATACGTTGTAGCGTTCTCACCAGCTAAAGGTGCAAAACGTCAGTAAAGTTCTTTCGAAAGCCAGAAAACGGCTGGTTGCCATAACTTTCGGCCAGGATTGTAACAAGAACTGTCATAGGAAGTTCAATTAATGTTAAGGCGTCTATGCGATGTACTGACGTCCGCATAGAACTGAATAAAAAATGATGTTTATTAAACAATCTGCTAAAATCTGGAGTAAAACTCCAGATTTCACCGGGTTTTTGATAACATCGTTAAAGGATAGTGTAGCATTATATATACGTCACATGAACATTGCACATGGAGTGGGTAGTTTCTATATTGAATTCTTACAAGATTTGCACTGAATTTTGTGATTGGTGCTGTATAAAAACATTTTGCGTGATAAAGCTGATCTGCAAACCAACATGTAACTTTTTTTCGCAAACTTCTGTCATCTTTTCGCTTTCTAAAACGTAAAACAAGTTTTACAAATCTCTTCACAAATGATAATTAGGAAGGTTCCTAAAGTTTCGGAATCATAGCGCTTCCGCCAAAAAAGTTTCGAAAGTGAGAACATTGCCGCGGGCCAAAAACGAACGAGTTGATTTTGGCGTCTGAAGACGCATGTCATTAAACTTGGCCAATCCAACATTATACCGATCCTTCCTTGAAGCACCCAGCACTGGCATTTTGATTGTTCATGAACGGGATGTTTGTAGTATATATTTATATATGGTAAACGAGATATATTTAGGAAAAATCTTTCTTGTTTCTGCAACGAGAAGGACATTTCTGTAAAGAACGCCCCCTCCTTAAATAAACGCCTCCGTTGAATGAACACGTGGATAAAAGGTTGAAAAATTGAATAAACGCCCAGGGCTTTTCTTCAAGCTTTTACGGTAACTATAGAAACAAGGATGTACCCTTTCCAAACTGATGTTGTTTTTGAAATACAACTTTGTACAAATTTATGTGTTTACTGATATGATAGCACCTGTCAGATATCAAATAACCATATCTAGCCATAACAGATTATCCCGCATCGACATACAGTAAATGTAAGTATTTCAAATGTGTTATACAGATATAATTTAAAAGTGTTTCATTTGATATTATAACCACCCACGGTCGTATCCAACTAACCTTGATAACATCTTAAGCTACAGTTCTGCTGATATTTCATTTTTCGCTTTGACAACAATTTTAAAATTTTGACCGCTTTATATATTAAAATAATTTACCTTATTAATGAAGGATTACGTGACATTTTCCGACTCCATTTTGAAGGTCTGCTAGGTGATTCCGGGTTGGAATTCACTTTCATCTCGGTGTAAAGCAACTTCCGAGGACTGTATTCAAACAAACTAAATAGTGGTGGTATTAGACACGCCATAACCTATGGTAGAAAAATAAATAGTATAAATTTTGCTACGATCCAGAGCGGGGAACAAGAGCAACCCAGCTAACACAGGACAAAAACGTTAGGAAGCCGTGTGGACCGACGTCATATTTCACATTGTACTGGCTAAGAAAGTTTCATCACGAGAAACGTCCAGCTGTATAGTGGTAATCTACTGCATGAAAATTTATGTAAACCATTAACGATTTTAGCAAACATCCTGCTGAAATCTGGAGTTTTGCTTGTGCAGTAAAAAACGAATATTAACAATGTTATATTATTATGTAATCCCATTTGTATTTATAAATGAAGGGCGGGAATGGAACTTGGTTACAAAAAGGAACGAAGTTTAAATTTCAAACGTCAGTGAAGAAAAACTACTTTAACTTGTGGTTATCTAACTGGCTATTATTTCCCTCTTTTGCAGATAGATTTTTGGTAAAATCACTGCTTCTGAATGAAACTCTATACGGCAGAATAAATATCGATACGATTTCCAAGACCTTTTCCAGACAAATGCTAGAATTTCCAGTGTTGATCTTTTTGAAGATATACAGTAGATAATCCTGATTTACAATGCAATTAAGATGCATCTCAAAGGAAAAGCATAGATAGTACTCTAATACCTCGCATAAGGGCGTACCTTATCCAAGGCGTACCTTATACGCAGTGCGCCCTTATCCAAATATCGTTTCCAGAGGTTATTACTGTATTTTATTTTATTTCTATATGAAAATTGGTACCAACTTGAAGCTGATTCCCTACCTTTAAGGCGTGCCAGCTTTCATCGCCAGCAATATTAACTTTCCCTAGCCATAGTTCTTGTAACATTTCTTGACATGCATTATGTGAAACGAAGTCGATTTGTTTTGAAGATGCAGCAAGACATAAAAGTGATTTTGAGCCATAGTTATCCAATGTTAAAGTCTGTCTAAGGATACGGCTTGTCAGTAATTCATTTTTTTCGGTGTAGCGAGCGAGTAAGGTATTTGCTAGTTCGGTAAAATATCTACAATATAAAGAGGAATAATTTAAAAATCTGCCACCAGTTTAAGGTTCGAACTTGTTACAATTCGCTTCATGAAGCAGTTCATGTACATCTGAGATTAAGTGTCAGAGTATCACCATGAAGAACTCGTTTCATTAATTTGTAATTGCTTATTAATTGATTGTTCAGTAGATATATAACATCTAAATAACGTCATTAAGACGTCCTGGACGTCCAAATGACGTTATATGAACCTCATATACGGGTGGGATCATTTATATTTTTACTTACGTTTGTTTCTGCAATAAGCTTTCCAATAAATCTTTTTTACATTGTTGTTTGTACGTTTTATGATAATCTATTATACGACCATACATCTTACAAGCAAGAACTACTTTTGGTAGCGTACTGCCACCGTATTGTAAAAATAACATAGCCATTTCTTTCATATTACTCATAATAGCAAATAAGAACAATTGCTTAAAAATATCATCGGTATTGTCCGCAAAATTCTAAATAAATATTTTAATCCAGCTAGAAATGATAGATATAAATGTAGTAATAGCATATAAACGACGACCTAACGACATTAACGTCATGTTAACGATGTTATTAAGCATATGTCTTCGCTTAGTATGCAGCAGAGGATTCAGGCCTAACCAGAGCATCAAGATGGGGACTAAAACTAATTATATTTTAATATAGTTAACAAATGGTTTAAGTCAGTGTTTTTTTTAGATTGCTACAAATCAAGATTTTTAAAAAAGGAGAAAAAAAATTTCTAATTTGTTTGGCCATTATTCCGAAATTTTCCATAATTAGTGCACAACAAGACCTTATTTTCATTCTAAAGTCACTATTAAAATATGTAGAAGAAAGTTGGGAATAGACGTTCAAGAATCACAAATTTTCAGTTATACTTCATAGACAGCTCCTGCTCGCTGCTTTTTTCATTACTGACCAAAATACAAATCCTAAATGTACCCTCGGGAGCACTTAAGGACGTGTGATAGATAGTTCTATGGAAAGCTTCATTTTGTAAACGGTCTTCCCAGGTGGCCCTTTGCAGTGGAAAGAGCACGCTTTAGATAATTTCTCCCTATTTGAACATGTAACCAGCAATACATTCATTACTATTGACAAACTGAAAATATATAAGATGGGACTCGTTTTTAGAGAAAAGAGAAATAATGCTTCCTAACATGCTCTTAATTAAGTTTTTTTGAACGGAACTGAAGTTTTGCATACAGTTCTGTCGCTGTGAAAAATATGACCTTTAGATTATTATGGGAAGTGCCATTTTCGAAGCAAGGAACTTTTCCTTCATCCTTCAGAACCACTGACTTAACCCTATTAAGCCCGGGATTTTTTTACACTCTTAAAGCATTGTGGCCCCCACCTAGTAGCTTTAGAACTAATAACTTTCAGAACATAAAACTTAGCACAACTGTTCACCATCACATAAGGAGTCACGTGACGTAAAATAAATTATGATGACGTCATAAAGACGTAGAAAGTTGAGTAAAATCACTATGTTTAAATTCCGACCCAAAATTTACCAACAAAACTTCCGTTTTTCCGGAAACTTTTCCGGAAATTGAAAAAATTCCCAACTCAAAGTAAAGGTTAGGTTAACAGATGCTCATCTGCAAAGTTTCAAGCCTATATCTTAAATACTTAACGAAATACAGCAATATCAAGGTTAAGAAATTTCAGAGGGAGTAGTGCAGTAAAAAGTGATGTGGTTTCAAATAATAGCTAGTAATTTCTTAACCACTGATGATATAAGAATGAAATTTTTTCTGAGATAACGTAATATAGACATATATTGAATGTGGCAAAGTAATACATCGAAAGCATTACTATAACAGAAGTTACAGGGGGTCAAACATGCCGCGGGCCATTATGCCCCCCCCAGGCTTAATAGGGTTGGTAGACTTTAATAGGCTAATGAACGTTAAAAGTAATTGCTGTTGTTACGCATTCTATTGCTTTGATCAGGGTTAAAGTAGGTTACCGTTTATGTTTTCAAATATTATTTATTACATTCTTCCCAGCTGGCACATAACGCTAAAACAACGTTTAATACCCTAAAAAGGTATCTATTAATACATATAGGGGATAAGTTATCCAGAGACTAAAAATAAGTAAGATTCAACGTCAAAAAGAGCCCAGGGTTTACGGGGATAAAGGATAATATAACGTTTCATGACAAAATTATTTGTACCTAAAAGATTACAGGCTTCCCAATATTTCAGTATTTTCGAAGGGAAATATGAGAAATTTGATTGGTTGTTCTAATCAGTGACCTTTAATTTTTGAAGTAGGCACCCCAATCAACTGGGAATTCGTCATAAGTGGGATTAATGGGGTTAACTATTTTATCAAACAATATATTGAAATCTGGAGTTTTACTACGCATTCTATTGCTTTGATCAGGGTTAAAGTAGGTTACTTGATGGTTGCTTGATAAATTAAATCCTTAATGTAAAATATTATTTTTTAGTTCGTGCTAAATTAAATATATCTTATAGTTTGTTCGATCGGAGATCATACAAATTGTTCCAAATAATCTTGTATCCTTACAGTTTCGTTTATGTCTCCAAAAAATGTCAAAGCATCCATGACTGCATTTTGTATTTTGTTTGAATCTGTCGTAATGTCAACTTTCTAAAGAAATATGTATATTCTCTCAGTCAGCAGGATTTCCAAACCTTTACGTATTAAAATTTCGTTTCAACCGCATACAATCTGGTCAAACAAAGTAGGTTCCTGCAAGTACGGTAAGCATCGTAAATGGCGCATATTTTATGAGTTAAAAACGATTTATATCGATTATTTTCTTTCTATCCTATATTACTGGATCAAAGTGTTTTGTGAAGAATATAAGTCTGCTAACTTGTACGTTGTTTTTGAAAATGAGTTTACCAGTAGGGAAGATGATATTCGTTCGATTATTGTTGCTATGATGCTGTTCTTAGCGTTTAATATTTTACACTCAACTAACACAAGACTACAATTGACTTTCTTACGACGTCCCTATGACGTGGCAGAAGCGTAAGGACCTCGTTAGAACGTCATTTTGGAATTTGTTTTTACTTGACATAAAAATAATTAAAATAAATCTTACGGTGTTTTTGAAATATAAGCGTAATATGTTCGATCGCTTTTGCCAACTCTAAAGAAATTTAAGACATGTTACTGAATCAGACTAGACTGCATGAAGTATTGTGGCAGCAAAGCAAGGGAGCGTACACAAAATCCGTATCGCAAATCGAACTCCTTTCACCACAATTCAATTTTTCTCAGTCAAAATTAATACGAATTTTGTCGACAGAAATTAAACAAAACGCAGGGACGCGTGAACTATCTCGCCACTTAAACGCTGTTTATCAACGTCGTTCCCATTCTTTATTATTTTTTTTCTGATAATTTGCAAAGGAATGTAATTAACTCTTTTATACTAACGCTTTCCAGGATGTTGTCGTTTCTAGTCTACGTCTACGATGTGTCGTATACTTGGCACCGGGTGCGACCCCACAACACACTCATGACGGTATAAAACCGGTACACCTGTCAGTGTCAAAGAAAACTGCAAATATACTTCCATCTTCGTGCGTTGCATTCTTATGAGAAGTATTTGTTGTTTTTCATCTTGTTAACACATTTTCTGTATGATTTCCAATAAATATTACCGCAGCGATAGCAATCCGATATGAGACGTAGTGACATCTATCCAATATGGAAATCAGAAGGTAGTATCATCGTCATAGTTGAGACAACGTTGCTTCGATAGTCTTAAATCGACAATCGGAAACATGGTATAAAATAAGGCCCTGTCATACGATAATAATGACCAAATTTTAGATAAACGTCATTATCGTTTTACTAATTCTCCTATATCTTTTTCCAAAGCAAACAAACAATCAAGTAATAAAATAAAATGGCGTTTCTTGAAATTACGTAATTCTGTTCCTATTATATGTTACATCACATTTCATCAAAACAACAGTACCATGTTATAATTTTTTTTTTCAAATATAATGTATTACGCATTTCTCTCATATATAATAGTTCAATTGCGACAAGAACACCCGCTCAAGGTAGTTAAGGTTGTTTGACAATTAAGAAGGGGGTATTAGTAGCACATGAATTTTTTGACATAAACTGAAAGAAAATTACATGATAAAAAATTCCCTAAAATTTCAAATTTTCTTATGACGTCATTTGAAAGATAAGCTGCCTTAAAGAGTCAAAGACGGGGGTTCTGTTTAAAGTTGTTCGCTTTATTTCAGCATTATAATTGATTGCCAAGAAGTATTTTTTTGTCTCTAAAGAGGTATTTAAATCAATACTAAAATTCAGTGGTGTTTTTTTCCTTATTTACTATTTCAGAAGACTATAATTTGAAAAATAGAAAAATAGTAAAAAGGGTGTTAATGAATTTTCAGCTATATCTTCGCATCGTAGCGATAATACAACAATATTTAAAAGAATTCCTAAAAGTTTTCTGATTATGCGTTGTTTCGAAATGTGAAAACGCTGATGGGTCAACTGTACTCAAGAAACCTGCCAAAAGCGACCAATAACACAAAAGGTTACCCTCGGATTTCTTTAAATCCTTCATTCACGTCAGCAGAAAATACGGGGGTGATCAGAGTTTTTTGATTTTTCAATAAAAACACAAAGGGAGTGTAATGAAATAAAAATATTGGCGATAGAAAGTGCCTCTACGATGCGAGCATCTGACTGCAACCTTCAGTGCCTTGAGCGGAAAAAAATAAGGGATGTTCTATTACTTGTTCTGTTGAAAATAAGCACCTTTAATGATAATGAGACCTCTTTTTCAAAAATGCAAAAGCGTAACGGATAGACTGACTGACTGCAGACAGATGCAAACCATACTCACTTTCTATTTACGCGAGATAAAACAAGGCACTTAGTAAAGAACAAAAAAAAATATCTTACTGATTTGTATAACGCTACAAAATCATCATTAGAAAGTTTGACTTCTCTGTCAACAATTGTTTTTCGAGCAGCGTCTTCTTCGTGTGTTATCTCTGTATCAAACTCAATAGCATCTTCCAGAAAAACTCGTACGACTTTTGGTTTATTTCGTTTTATTGCCTCGACTAACAATTCGTGAGTTCTTAGATCTTTCTAGAAATAAGTATATAGCTGGATATAGCAATATGTAAATATACTTGGGCGGATCCACCGGTATATTAGGGTTCCGAGGCGTAAGCCAGTTACGAGTTTCTAGGCAAAAAACATAATAGTCAGACCTCAATCTTGTACTCAGGATCTTCCGTCTTCTTTTATACATGTACAACTTTGTAGCCTTGGAACTATGTAGTCCATAAAAAATTGGCAGATATGAAGTCCATGAAAGTTGAGAGGAGAATTGTAATTTGATTGGATTATAATGAAAACCCAAATAAGACATTTTTCAAGTAGACCTATTCATCCAGGAATGTCTTAATAGCCCACCCCCCCCCCCACCCCTTATCTAATAATAGCGCAAAACTTGTTGATTTTGCATGAGTCCAAAACATTGGGTGTAGAGTCGAAATTAGACAGCCATTATAGTCAATACCGAAAATGCAGTCCCTAAAAGAATCATGCTCAGGAAGATTGGCAAACATCAGAAGTAGAATGGTATTATTATTATGTAGGGCGGGTGATGGTAATTTTGTTTCTTCACTATCTCAGCTTCTTATAAACAGAGGTTCAAATATATGATAATCACATAAGCTTATATGTGAGTAGCGTCGCTAATGCTAATTACTGACAGTCAAAAATGCATTTCTTTTCTCAATTACATTCAGGGAAGAACTTTCCTACATGATATATTGTATCAACGAACTACCATTAAGAAATAATGTATAACAACCCAGCTGGCACACAACAATAAAACAACGTTGTAGCAACATTATTACAACGTTTTAACGTTGTGTGCCAGCTTGGTATATATTTTATTTTAAAGACTTTACCATGCAACTTGCAGAAATTCGTGATCACAGCCGCTTGCAGTTATTTGTAGTGATTTTAATTTTGATTTATTGCGCGCTGCAAATATGAAATGCTCAAAATGTTAAAAAACGATTTCGACTCAGTTAAAGCACATATTTCTGTTTCCAATTGATGTTCAAAAATACCTAGGTTGAAAGAATTTTAGGTCCATTCCATAGAAATTATAGACGAAATTATAAAACCCAGTTGTAATAAGTCGAATTTTAATAACGTGGCTAACCAACCTCCTTGTCAGAGTGCAAGATTTTCAATTGCGCATTTTGCTGTTTTAAGGGATTACTTGGTCAAATACAAAAACAAGATATTTCGATTAGCAGATACAAATAACTCGTAATTTGTAGTTCTTACCCTTGTTCCTCTTTTAAAAGACTATGTTTACCGAGAAATGCATTCAACTTTCACTAAATTTCATTCTTGTGTGACCGCCATATGTCATTGCAATGTTATTCTCAGAAATCATTTCTAGTGCCCAGACCTCATCTGTTGATCCCATATTACATCACAGTCAAGCACTGAGATAGCCAATTAACTGCGGATCTAAGAATATTTCAAATTCAGTTGAACTAAGTTGGGATGTACCTGTTTCTTGCTTATAGTCAAGTTATCTAACAGCGCTTCACAGCAATCATCTTGATTCCATTTAATTGCAAGCATCAATTGTTTCTTAACACTTTCATAATCTTGCGATTCTTCCACTAAAATGAAAAATAATGAAAATGAATCAGACAATTAACAAAGAACAGGAGATAGGCCCACGTTTAATAACTATTTAACCCTCTTGGTACCGGAGCTTTTTGAGGGTCCAACCACCGGGCTGATTGAGTTCACCCCTGATAGAATCTTGCGGGTAAGTTCTGCAGTTGTGCGTTTTTTGCAGTGACATTATGCACCTTTAATTTACCGTAAAAACATTTACTTTGAAGGTTTTGCATTGAGCGTCATCCTATGAAGGTACTTTCAAAGAGCCCCTTTCACCATGCCGTCATAAAATTTGGCACACATATAGAATTAAAAAGGAAGATTTGAAATATCGAAAAATTAACTGACGTTCAATGTGATTTTTGCTGACGTCAGCATTTTTATTCACGATAATTGAATTTTAGTGTGGTGTAGGTTTCATGCCACACCTTTTGATTGGAGAAAACTTTTTTCAATCTGTTGGCAGATTCTGCAAGGTTAAGGACTGTGATTACTCTCAGAATTAATTCCTAAGCCGCTTTGATGCACCAAAATTGTCAAAACGACATTTTCGGTGATGCCGTCATTGGATGTTTTTTTAATTTGATGACTTCAGGACGTAGTATTTATTATGAATGAACTTCGTTCGAAGTTTAATGTCAATTTGATTATTGGTTCAAAAGACATTAGTCATTGATGTTTAAAAGGATTCCTTGTTTCGACAAACAAGTCTTATCTCAAAACCACCTGTACCTATTATTTTGAAATTTTGCAAATGCTTTTATAAAAGATAATTAGACGGGTATCCAAAGTTTTAGAACCGTGGCATTTGAGCAAGTGAGAACATGGCAGCTTGCCAAAAAGCCCCCCGTGTCAGATAGGGTTAAAAGTTATGTAAAGCAGTACGTCAAATACTCTACTTTAGTTTCAAAAGGTTTTCGACAGAAATAATGTCATCTATACCTAGCTATTTTATCAGTTTACTTGGTTAGGTACCTTAAAATTAGGTAAACGAATCATGTATAATATCCATTGCTCTACCTGTGATTGTTTTGAAGAAGGCGTTCAATATCATTTTGTCCATGGAATCACCAGTTTCATTCTTTAAGCTGTACACCGAAATCTAAATAAAACCACAACCCAGGGTCCTTCAGTTTACATGAACATTAACCTTAGATTAGGTTCAGCCAAATTTAATCCAAATTAGAGTAGAAGAAATACTTCTGATTAGTAAACGTAAAACATTTTACTTACATTACAGGCACGGCATAGCCGCAGAAAGAGCTGGAGGGCTAAAGCCCTCCTACTTTTTTTCTAAATAGAGATTTTACCTTTCTTATTTTCCAGTGACAGGTGGTGATATGATATTAAAACCATGGAACAAGGCCCATCGTGTGTTCAAATAAACACTGTCACTCATATAAACAATATGAATTCTAAGGTTTAAAACCAATTCGTATTATTCAGCAATCCGACTTCTTAAATGGCAGCGCTGTCCCTGCATTAAATGTCTCCTGGATTCAAAGCATAAAGTTCTATTATTTCAACCAGTTATATATTATTAACCATTAAATCAATATAATATGAAATTGAATTATTAAGGGTGAAAATGGTTTGTAAAAGGAATTAGTTGAACCCGGATTAAGTTGAATGCAGGATTTAATACAGGTTTGCTCCAGCGTGTGAAAATTGATGCTATTACCGACAACTTATAAAGTCCGTCTGTCACACGTATCTAATTTCTGTTTTAAAAAGGGCCATACAACCTGAGCGGTGCGCACAATATTCGTTTTCATTACGTAAACATTGTTGTATTTAAAATAGGGTCTTTATTTTCATATTTTTAGAAGAAAAAAAATAGTAATCCTTTGTAACTTTTGAACGCATCAGACTTATTTCGGAATAGAGTGAATTCCTCCAGGTTTTAATGGTAATAACGCATAAAAGGGTAAAGACAACTCCTTACATAATTCTTTTCCCCCATACATTCCATTATCATATGATAGTAATCGGTTCTTTCCGTTAATGTTAAATCCGGATACTCTTTTCCTATCATTTCCAGTAACGTTTGATGCTCTTCAATCTCGGCTAAATTACATTCTGCTAATGGTCTTAATTCGTAAGCGTAAGAAAACAATGCGGCAGCTTGAGAAGTTTCTTTAAATATTATAACTGGTATACGGTTTCCTATGGTTTTTTTTATAGATGATATTACTGACGGACCACCGCCAACCACAAGTTTAACTGTCTCTAAAGTTCTTTCTAAAAAAGGAATACATAAAAATAAAGAAGTTACATACAAACATGCCACTATAGTCAGCTGCAGATTCAGACTTAGTCAGAGCACAAAGATGGATACCAAAACAAATTACCTTTTAATAATAACAAATGCTCGTTAACATTCAACATTTTAACGGCCATTTGTTAAACTATTAAAAAGCATCGTCGTCGTCGTCGTCGTCGTCGTCGTCATCGTCATCGGGTGACCGGGTTCGGTCAGGTCCGATCGGGCTCGGTCGGGTTCGGTCGGGTCCGGCCGGGTTTAGTCGGGTCCGGTCGGGTTCGGTCGGATCGTGTCGGATTTAGGTCGGAACGTGTCGGATCGTGTCGGGTCGTGTCGGATTGCGTCGGATCAGGTCGGATAGTGTCGGATCGTGTTGGAACGTGTCGGATCGTGCCGGCTAGCTCTATAATACACGAAAGTGCTTTCGAAGAACACAATGAGAACATTAGAGTCTGAAATCTAGTAAAGGAAAAAGCATATCCCAACCTCGATCCCAGGGCATTTTGTATCTTTCTGATTTTTTAAAGATACAAAATGCCCTGGGATCGAGGTGGAGATAACACCAAGAAGTTCAAGCTGCAAGCTTTCTTGTTAACTGGGAGAAACCCAGTTCTTGAATCCAGCAGAATTATATTATGCGAATTTTAGGCCGTTTCGCGAAAATAAATGACGAAAAGTCTTTCAAAGATGACCATTCGCCAATGTTTATGCCGCGAAATAAATTGAAAACTTGACATTCGTAATTTCTTGGATTTTTCCATCAAAAAAGCTCCTATTTGGCAGGATTTTTGAAAATCTTGACAAAAAAAACATGGTTGATTGTTCATTTCGTGAAAAATAATGTCGCGAAAAAAAGATGGAACCGATTATTCGCAAAAATTAATGCCGCGAAAATGCAAAAATTTCGCGAATTTTCCGTCTCTCGAAAATTTCT
>JAUCNQ010161996.1:2828-24828 GCA_032352715.1 Bougainvillia muscus
AAGAAGTTGACAGATTTGACTCAGGAGAAGAAGACAGAGTGCGAAAACATGATGCAGACAGTGTCTGGTCTGGAGACCGAAAAACAACAATACCTTGATTCCCTAGCAGAATTGAAGACAGAGAAACAACAGTCCTTTGATGCTTTAACGGAATTGCAGGAAACTCTAGAGACAACTGTTTCGAAATGTTTTGACTTAGAATCGAGGCTAGCAGAACTATCTAAACTGAATGACGCTGAGATACAACAGTTAAAGGAAACTATCAGTGGATTAGAGACTGAAAAACAACATCAAATCGAGTCGTTAAAAGAATTTAAGAAGAAAACGAAGAAAAATTTCAAGGAGAAAGTTGCAGAAATGTCAGATAAAGAAAGCTCTCTCCAAGACCAAGTTGATGCGTTGACTGAATCAAATGAAAACAATAAACAACAATGTGCAGATTTGAAAAATAGTTTAGAAGTAATGGCTGCAGAAATCAACCTCTCCTCTCAAAACAATACTGCCCTTGAAGAGAAGGTTGGGTCTCTTGAGAAGTGCTGTGACGCCAAGGACCTGGAAATAGCATCTATAAACATGGAATTAAAGGAAAAGGAAGATGCACTAGAAAAATTGGAAGTTAACTTACACGAATCTTCGTTACTTATTGAAGAAAAATCAGTGGAGGTGACATCTGCTGCTGCTGGCTTGGATCAAATCAAACAAGAAACAGAGCTAGTGCAGAGTGATCTACGTAACCTCCTTGATGCCAGTGAAGCTAGATGCTGTGATTTTGAAAAGAAGTTGACAGATTTGACTCAGGAGAAGAAGACAGAGTGCGAAAACATGATGCAGACAGTGTCTGGTCTGGAGACAGAAAAACAACAATACCTTGATTCCCTAACAGAATTGAGGACAGAGAAACAACAATACCTTGATTCCCTAACAGAATTGAAGACAGAGAAACAACAGTCCCTTGATTCTTTAACAGAATTGCAGGGAACTCTAGAGACAACTGAATTGAAATGCTTTGACTTAGAATCGAGGCTAGCAGAACTATCTGAACTAAATGACGCTGAGATACAACAGTTAAATGAAACTATCAGTGGATTAGAGATTGAAAAACAACATCAAATCGAGTCGTTAAAAGAATTTAAGAAGAAAACGAAGAAAAACTTCAAGGAGAAAGTTGCAGAAATGTCAGATAAAGAAAGCTCTCTCCAAGGCCAAGTTGATGCGTTGACTGAATCAAATGAAAACAATAAACAAAAATGTGCAGATTTGAAAGACAGTTTAGAAGTACTGACAGCAGAAATCAACCTCTCCTATCAAAACAATACTGCCCTTGAAGAGAAGGTTGGGTCTCTTGAGAAGTGCTTCGACGCCAAAGACTTGGAAATGGCATCTATAAATATGGAATTAAAGGAAAAAGAAGATGCACTAGAAAGACTAGTCAATTTTCAGGAACAGTCCTTGCCTTCTCATTTCAACTCTGCTGACAAAGATATTGATCCTGCTAACAATGCTGAGGCAGAAACGATAGTAAGTGTTCGACTTCAGGAGCAGGAAGCTTATGTTTCTGATGCTTTTGATTTGATGGAAGCCCCCTTAGAAAAAGCAATTGATTATCCGCAACTTTTGATTAATAAGGAAGAAGAAATCTCTGAGCTTAACGAAAAGATTGGTCGCTATGAAGATGAAATCTTAGAAATGAGTGAAGCATCCATTGATCAACTTGGAACACTGAGCGAAGAAGTGGTTTCACTTGGTTTGAAGTTGCGTCAGTCTGATGACCTGATAAAAGAAAATGAAAAGAATTATATTTCCAAGGAAGAGGGTTATCTTCTGAGGATTGAGGAACTGTTAACAGCATCACAATTGTCTGTAAAAGATGGCGTTGAGGATGATGTAATTGATTTGAAACGGCTTCAGCATGAGCTTGAAGTTCGACGTAAGATAATCGCACAAACTGTAGAAGAAAAGCAGAACTTGGTGTCACAATTAAATAAAGCTAATGTTGAAATTGAAACTTTAAAAGAAACTGTTAGTAAAACAATTGGCGAACGAAATGTCTTTTCTGACCGCTTTAATATGAAAGATGTTACAATTTCTGAGTTACAACTAAATCTTGAGAATACTACTGGGGAACTCAATCGGGAAATTGAGAGGCTTGTGACAACTAAATCATCCCTCCACCAAGCGTTGATGGACAAGGAGGAGCTGGAACATCGCACGGTAGTTCTTGAAGAACGAATGAAAGCGAAAGATTTGGAAAATGTGGAAACTCTTGAACAACTACAAACCCAACTTTTAGTACTACAAGATGAAAAAATTAAGTTAGCAACTAAAATGGACACAATAGGTATATCTGTCAGTCAACAGGCAAGTGACAATATGAGTTTACAAGACACTATCAGTTCTTTGACGAACGAAAACAATGTTTTACTCAATGATCTGTCAGAAATGAATACATTAAAGGAAATGTTGTATACAAAAGATACAGAAATCTCTTCCCTGAGAAACAACATTGGGGAATATGAGACACATATCAAATCACTAAAGGATATCATCGATTCTCTAGCAGGTGAAAACGAAAATTTAAAAGGTGTATTGAAGGAGAAAGATCAATTGGTCGATTCGCTACGTCTCAAACTTGATGATTCCAACACGACTGCACATTCAGAATTACAAATAATGAATAGGTCACTTGGAGAATCAACTGCGGAGGTAGACGCTCTTCAAGAAGAAAACTTAGCATTAAAATCCGACTTATCGCTCCGTAAAAAGCTTATATCCTCAATGCAGGAAGAACTACAAAAACTGCAACAGAGCATGATGGCTAACAAAGTAGAATTCAACGAAGCACGAGAAATGCTTGAAGATCAGTTTAAAACAAGAGAACAACAAACCATTGCCGATCATATCAATGTTGTGAAAACACTTCAAGAAGAGCTTGAAAGAACTAAAGTGGCGCTCATACGTGAACAATCAAAACTTGTGAATGCTAGCATGCAAGTAAAAGTGAAAGAAGATAGTGTGCTACTACACGAGCAAGAAAAAGACGAGAAGATAAAGCAATTGACTTCTCAAATAGAAAGTCATGAGTCTGTTCAACTTCTTCTTCAGGCAGAAGTAAATGATATAAACGAGAAGTTAAAAATGTTATCAGAAAAACTTGTTGATAAAAATAATGTTGTGGTCACACTACAGAATGATGTAAATGAATCGAATGAAATAATTTCTACGAAAGACAAACGCATCGCAGAACTGGAACTAATAGAAGAAGAACGTAAGAAGGCTGTGCTACTCAAAAACAATGATCTTATGTCTAAACTTGATCTTGTCCAGCTGATGGACACAACTGATCTTACAGATGTCAGATCTTTACTTCAAGCTGTTGGCGAACAGATTGGCAATCAAGAGATTGATATTAAAGGTAGGAAGAAGATGGTCAGCATCTCTGATGCACAGCTTCGAGAAGCAAAGAAAGAAGTGAAACATCTGAGCGATGCTATAAGTGGTTTGACTTCTGAAGCTGAAAGTTTGAAAGTTGAAAACGAAAGACTGAAAGATGAGCTTGAAGCCTTGGAACAAACTCGACATGTTAAGGAGAAAGTTTCAAGAGGAATAATCCGTTCAGTAGAAGAAACTCCACCTTGCACTGTTTCGGAAACATTTTCAACTTTGTTCATCCCTACAGTAGAAGAAGCCCCCTATCTCTATGAACAAGCTGATATGCCTGTTGTTGAGGATGTAACTGATGCAGTTAAAACCGTGACGCCTGTGGCCGAAGATATGATCAGCGCAGATGTCCAATCTGAAGTTTACGCAGCGTACCCTGACGATTCTTACAATGATATGAACGATGCTAAAACACCTTTTCAATTCCCACCAGTGGAGCAAACACCTTCAGAAATGATGGAAAAACAAATCAAGCTACTGAAAGAAAAGGAAATACTTTCACAGCGTATTGCCGAACTGTTGAGTGATAGAGGAACTATTGAAGAGAAGATAGAAGAATGCGAGAGTAAGATAAAAGAGTACGAACAACTTGTTGTCAAGTTTGCAGAAGAAGCTGATGAAGCACATTCTGTTGTGGAGAACATCACATATCAACGTGACACATTACATTCAGACCTGTATCAATTACAGCAACATTCGTCATGGCAACACAACCAATTAACATCACAGATACAACAAGCACAAAATGAAATCCACATATTGAACGAGAAACTTCAAAATAGTTCTACTGAAACAGAAAAATATTACCAGTTTGCAACCTTAAAGAATGATGAAGCGAAAAATCTCCAAGAACAATTGCAAGAACGTGAAAGTAAAATAAATATCCTTCAAGACAATATGAATGTATTGACAGAACTTAACAAGAAAGCATGCGATGAGAGTTTAATGTTCAGTAGCTTATTGCAGACCAAAACAGCTGAGCTACAACATATCACCGAAGAGTATAAACTACATAGCCAACTTAATAACGACAACCTGACAACACTTCGTCACAATTATGACAATATGTCGCTTAAATGCAAAGCTCTTGAAGATCAGCTGGTTGATGTGCAGAAGCTATACGATGGTGAGTGTGTTGAATTTATTTATCTCCAGTATACAGTGATGGGGTTGTAACAATTATCATAAATAATTCAAATGCTCAACTCTTTGTATTTAAACTCAGAATTCAAGGACATACCTGTGGAGGAGTACTTTTTTTAATATACTTGGCAATCCTGTACAGGATATGTGCTCTCTGTCGTGTTTGAAAACAAAGAGTGTGATGGTTTCTTTCTAACGTTTTGGCTGCATAAGAAATAAAACCATAGTTAAATAAAATAGTCATTAATTTGTTGTACAATTTTCATCGTAAAATAAATGTCTTTGTGCATACAAAGTATATAAAAAGTATGCACAAAGACACTCCTTCTATGATGAGAATTAGTGTGGGCCAACATTATCGAATAATAACCAAATAATAATCATATGTTTTTTAAATAATTTTCAAAGGAGTGCACATTTAAATAAATGCACACCCTTTTAAACTACTTTAGAGGCCGTCCATAAAATTCGTATGCAAAAAGACACTTCTACTTCTGAGGTGAAAATGATACAAATTGCCATCATATGATTCCACACAACAATTACTTCCTCATGTTTTATACAACTAGTAGAGGATGTAGTAAGGGACCGTCGTAATACATACTATTTTCATCACAGAAGAAGTGTTTTTCTGCATACAGAGTATGCACAAAAACACTCCTTCTCTATGAAATTTGATACGAATTTCCATACGGATTTTGTGGACGGTCCCTAAACTCCCTGCAACTTGCAAAACACATACTGGAAAAAATAAGTTTAATACTAACTCTTAATCTCCTCACTCAATAGAAATAAATAATTTAATCTTTTGTATCAAATCAAAAATCACAGATGGTAATAGTTTTAGCAGTTTTAACCTTGTGGTTTACTTGTAATACAACCGCCCACAAACTTCGTATGGGAGTTCACATGAATTTTCACTCAGAAAAAGTGTCCTTGTGCATGCTTCGTATGTAAAAGCTCTTCTTCTGTGATGAAAATGGTACGATTTGCAATACGAAAGTTGTGAACGGTCCCTTAATAGCTAAAGTAATAACTAATATAAATAAAATAATAAATAAATAAATGAATGAATGAATAAATAATGAACACGGATTTTTTATTTTAAAGCAGTAATAGACCTCAAAGTAATATATGGTGAATCGAATAGCCAACTAAATTTTGCAGAAATCTTCTTTCATTGGTGACACAATACGTATATATGTGTTAAGTACGTCTTCTTGAGCCAATGAAATGTTTCTTTTTCCCTTATGCAATGCAAGATAACTAGTATAAGTCATTCTTAAAGCTATCACCTAGTAAACTTCCATTCCGTTCACAGAATTCCATTTTTTGTTCACTGGAGATAAATGCCACTCAACACACTTACGTAACAAATAATCTATGCACGTTATTTAATCACAGCACGTCTGACAACCCCCTCACGGTACTGGCACTGCACCACCCACACCCACACACTTACGCACCATGAATCCTATACAGTATATCCATGTGTAATTTATTAAGAAGATTATGCCGTTCGTTTAAAGGTTCACTTTAAAAATTCCCTTTATTTCGTTTTACAAATCCTTTCATTTTCATCTCAGATGAGAAATAAGGAAATCAAGTGGATTTTTGGAGCGAATTTTTGAGACGGTGTGTTGATATCTTTATTACCCAACGACCTGTTTATTGCTTCATTATATTCCCAAGAGAAGTATCTGTGTGTGAGTGTTTATAAACTATGCATGGAGATACTTCCCCTTGGATGATAATGGTGTGGTTGGAGAGTTTAGTTTGCTACATTTTCGCTTCATAATTCGCTTCATTTTCATCTTAGATGAAGTGTTATTGTAACACATAAGTGTTACAATAACACTTCATCTAAGATGAAAATGAAGCGAATTGCTAAGCGAATTTCGTATGTTTTTTCGGCTGCGTACTTGCTATTTTTTTATGTTAATTTCAGTGATATTTCGTCCTTCCTTGGACGAAATATCACTGAAATTAACATCAAAAAAATAGCAAGTACGCAGCCGAAAAAACATACGAAACTTAAAGTATATTATTCGTACTGCAAAACATGTCATTAAAAACATACATTTTTGTTACAGACAAACTTGATGAATGTGAAAATTTGAAAACATTGCTTGATCAACAATATGTAATGAAACAAGACCTCGAAAATCAACAGAATAATTTGCAGAACGAAATATGTACTTTACAGAACAACATTACTAGTCTTGAAGAACAGAATGCCATGTATGTGACGTTAACCCAAACACAAGCTCAAAAAGAAGAAGAGATGAAACAACAACATGTTAATCTTAACAACAACCTACAGACGAAAGCAGAAGAAATGAACATTTTAAAAGAGAACTTTGATGACATGCTGAAGGGAAAAGATGAGCATATTGACAACTTAACAGTACAGATGGAATCGAAAGATGAAGCGGTAAAATCACTGCTTCAGAAGGCTACTGACATGCAAGAAGCCAATGAAGATTTGAACGAACAGCTGAATCTTGCAGCAAACACCATCCTCAGTAAGAACGACGAAATTGAAGCGATCAACGAGAACTTACGTTCCAAAGAAGAATCTGTGAAGAGCTTGTTAGATGAGTTGCAAAATACGCAGGAAGAGTTAGAAACGTTAAAGCAGCATAGACTGGAGATGAATGAAACGTTATCAGAGTTGAATAATACTATGACCGAGAAAGACGAAGAAGCAAGTACCATTACTGCAAACTTACGTTCGAAAGAAGACACAGTGAAAATGTTGTTAGAGCAAGTAGAAGAGCTGCAGTCTACCATCACTGATATGCAGCAGAACAAACACCAACTGGATAGTTCAGTCACCGAGAAGGACAAAGAGATGAGTACACTCAAAGCATCGTTACAAGAGCATGGTGAAGTAATAGAAAGATTGAAAAACGAACTGAACAACACTGAATTGAGCTATCAAAATGATTTGCGCGAATCAGAAGAAATCTATAACGATCTACAGAAGCAATTTGATCTGGCAGCTGAATCAGAAGCAGCAGGCAGGAATCTTCTCGAACAAAAGGAAAAAGAATTTGAGAATTACGTCAAAGAAACAAAGCAAATGGCAACAGAGTATGAAGAGGAGATATCGAATGTAAAAGAAAACCTTCAGTCAAAGGAGGAAGCAGTTAAAGTACTATATGAGAAGATGCAACAGAATTCTGACGAGAACGAGCAAATTAAACTATCCTTGCAACAGAAAGAAAACCAAATAACAGAGTTGCAAAGATCTTTGGAACAGCAACAAGCAATGTTACATGAGAATAATGAAGAAGTTGACACCATGAAACAAGAGTTAGCCAAGTCAACTAAAGCTCTGTTAGCAAAGGATGATGAAATTGCGTCGATGCAGGATGACTGTAATTCTTCACTCAATGAACAGACTACCAAATTGGTAGGGTTACAAGAAAGTTTGGATTTAAAAGATGAAACTTTAAAACAGGAAGCAGAACAACATGCAGAAGAAAAACAAAATTTGATGACGCAGGTAGAAGAGAAGCAGCTTGAATCTCAACGTCAGGATGATACCATCTCTCAACTACAAGTACAACTTCAGAACGCCTTAAATGATTTGTTTGTTGCTTCTGGTGAATTCGATGAGAACTTAAAGGAAACACATCATCGCCAACAGCAACATGAGGATGTTCTACAACAGATTCATGCCTTACAACAATCTCTGCGACAGAAAGATGAAGAAATATCGATGATGAAAGACAACCTCGACAATGCTCTATTTCAGAGAGATAGTGAGATACACGGCTTGAATGAAATTCTTCAGTCAAAAGAAGATGCTGTTAAAACATTACATCAGCAGATGGAACATCAAGCTACTGATTGTCAAATGTTAACTGAACAATTTGATAAGAAACAGCAGACTGTTAAAGATTTGGAGGAAACTGTGAGTCAACTAGAACAAACTCTTGCTGAAAGAGAAGAGAAACTTTCACATATGGGTGAAAACACTGTTCAAAGAGATGATATAATTAACACCTTGAAAGAGAACGTTGTATCGAAGGAAGAACTTTTGAAAGATTTAACTGACGAGGTGCAAACAATTCGCCATCAAAATCAAGAACTTAATACTAGTTTGCAAGAGACGAATGCTGAATCTGAAAACCTGTTAGAAACCATTAACCAACTAAAATCGGAACTTCAAAGTCAGATTAATGAATCACAAATTATATCTGCTCACATTGACGAGAAGGTCATTGAGAACGATTCCCTTCAAAAGCAAACTGTTGAGCTGTCAGCTGAAGTTAACACTTTGCAACAAGCTCTCACTGAAAAAGATGAAAACTTGCTCAGGATGAATGATAACATCAATAATACTTCAAATCAAGCAAATGATCAGCTCCAAACCTTGAACGAACTAGTAGCCACAAAAGAAAAATGTTTGAGAGATCTCTGCGATCAAGTAGAATCTCTACAACTCAATAAAACTACTGCAGACAAGACACTTAATATGAAAAACATTGAAATAGATGTACTAAGGGATCGATTGGAGGAGAAAGACGAAGATTTCTCGATTCTGCTACAAGAGAAGGATTCTTTGAACAATTCTCTATCCCAGCGTTACGAAGATATTTCGGTTCTACATGAGCAATTGAAGGCCAAAGATGAAATTGTTTCTTCTATTCAAGACCAGTTTGATATTCTACTACCGGAATTCAGTGCTCTTAAAAAAGCTTTGGACGACACTGACCAAGAGCTTGAAAGTGTGAAACAAGAAAATACTGAGCTTCACAAAACATTGCTGCTCAAAGATGAAGAGTTGTTGAATTTATCCACCACCTTAGAGACTAAAGCTGCTGAAGTTGACCAATCTTTAAACACAGAAAAGGTTGTGGAAGAAAGTTTTCAAAAACAACTTGACCAGAAGACACGTGATATGTTGGAATTCAAAGCAAAAGCTACCAGAAAGTTGAAAGATTTGACAAAAGAATTAAAAGAAAAGCGAAGTACAGTAAAAGTAATGGAAGAAAAACAGTTGGAATTAAATAAGGAGCTCCTGGAAAAGAATAGATTGTTAGCAGATCAACTAAAAGAAGAAGACGCAATCCAAACGATATCCAGTGACATCAAGAATGAAAATATAAGACTAAAAGATAACGTAAAAAGCCTTGAACAGCAAAATTTGTTGATCAGCAAAGAACTGGAAGATAAACAAGCAGTCATAACTTCATCACAGACATATCTAAGCGAATTGCAGGCTTTGAAGAAAGAACTTGCCTCCATCAATGAAAAATCTGCTCGAGACGATCACGAAATATCGCAGTTGTTAGCATCGTTAGAAGCAGAAGTCGGCAAAAGAAATGACTTGCAATCATCTCTCCAGTTAAAAGACGACCAACAGATTTCACTTGAAAGTCAATTGCACCAACAAACTAGCAACGAGAATGATATAAAGGAAGCAATGGCATCAAAAAGTGAAGAATTACGCCAGGTGATTCAAGTGTTAAGTTCAAAGGATGAGAAACTGATGGTTTTGCAAGAAGCGTACGATGAACTTACTAAGGTGCATGACGATTTGAAGAAAAGTAGTGCTCCCAAGCAAGATGAAATCAAAGCGTTGGAAGCAAGGCTGGGATCTGCTGCTGAAGAGCACCGTAGCATGAAAGAAAAGACAGCTCGTATTTTAAAGAAATCGCAAGCTATGAAGAGAGTGGTCACAGAAAAAGATAATAAAATTGATGAACTGAATCAAGCTTTGGTTTCTGTGGAGAAACAACTTGTCGAAAGAAAGGAACAAGCTGAAAACTTTAAGAATGGCTATGATTTAATGAAAGCCGAGTTCGACAATAATCGTACTCAAGTGAGTGATCTCCAAACTGAACTTGCATGCTTAACTGAAAGTATACGGGAGAAAGATGCTTACATAGACCAACTGAGAGCACACTTGCTGCATGAAAATCAACTTGCTTCAAGCCAACTTCCACTTACATTAGCTGATGAAGGTGTTATTATGTCATCCGAAGCTGTAATGGCCGCTACTGCTCCATCTGAAACATCGTCAACAACAACCTTGGAATGGGATCCTACTGGTCCTTCTGATCTTTATCAACAACGTCAAGAATCCATCGATTTATTGGACCAGCTTGGCGTCGTACAAGAAGCCCATATTACTGCCCAACAGGAAATAATTGAATTTTCTCCACCGATCAACAATGCACTTGATCAACCTATGACGTCATCTATGGAGGATATGCTTGACGGTGGACAGAATGATGTGCTTGACGGTGGACAGAATGATGTGCTTGACGGGGGACAGAATGAGAATACACAACAACAAGACGAGCAAATCATAAAACTCAAAGCACAGCTAGATAAGAAGGATAAAATTCTGATGAAAACAAAGAAAAAGATAGCTCTGCTTAAAAAAGCAGAAATTCAACTTGCTAAAGAGTTACAAGAGATACCCACACAACTTAGACAAGAAGTAGAAGAGCTTCAAGAGCAGCTGTATGCTGTATCAGAAAAACTAGACATCACACAAGTATCAAAAGGTGAGTTACAAGCACGTAACGAATATCTTACAAAACTTGTTCAGTTAGTTGCTGAAGAGAATGATGATATTGAAGACTCGGACAGCTTTATGAAGAATGTAGAGGAGGCGAAGTCAGCACGAAATAAAGATCGTTCAAACGATGATGTGGTTGAACTACTTGGTAAACTCAATCAAGATCTTCAGGAGCAGGTAACACAACTTCAAAATCAGTACAAACACAAGTGCGGAGAGTATGAAATGATGGCTGAAGACATGGAACATATGATTGGTGAAAAAGTGAAACATGAAGAACAAATCGAAAACTTAAAAGCTGCAACAAAGAAGTTATCAATGACTGCTGAAAGTAACCCTGATAATGATACATTAGCAAAACGACTGGCTGAGATGGAAGCAGAGAAACAGCATGAGATCAACGTACTTAAACTGGCTCGAGAAGAATACGAGCAAGTCAAAAATAAAGCGATCGAAGAGCATCAAAAGTTGATTGACAAAAAGTGTGAGCAAGAGAGAGAAGAATTACAAGCTTTCTTTGAGCAAGATAAACTCTCCTATAAACAACAGTTGGATGCAGAGAAACAACATGAAATAGCTACCATGACAAATTCAATCCATGAAGGAACTCTTGATGAGATGAACAACTTGAAAGAGCAGCTTAACACTGCTATAGTGAAGCTTGAAGGTGTCGTTGAACAGTTAGATCATGAAAAGTTAGTTAAAGAACAAGCACTAAAACAAGCAGACATTCTCAAAGAAGAACTCAACATCGTTCAAAGTAGACGTCAACAAGAAAGTAACGCTTCCAGAGATCATGAAGTGGTGCTTAGTGATACTGTTCGGAAAGAAGTAAAAGAAGAGCTAAGCACTACCTTGGCTAATCTTGAAGAAGCTAAGGCTGCTTTGGATTGTGAGAGACTTCTTAAAGACCAGTATGTAAAGGAACTTGGTGCTGTTCGAGATGAACTCCATTCTCTACAAACCGAAACTGACAAACAAAGTGATGCAACTATGCAGCTAGAAGAGCTAAGAGAGCACAAAGATCTCGTCATCAAGAAACTAAAAATCAAGTTAAAACAAACGATTAATGAAAAAACTGTTTTAAATAACTCCTTATCAGAGGTTATATCAGAGAGAGAAACTTTGAATACTTCCCTGGTTGAAGCACTGGAAGCATCGAGCGCCATGAACGAGAAGGATTTGACTATAAGAAGATTAGAAGAGTACAATGAAAACTTGCAGAATAAACTGGATAATGTCATTCACGAAAGTTCAAGAAGCTTCGACGAAAAGAATGAATTGATAGCTGCGCTTAAAGATGAAGCTGTGTGGTTGAAAGATTCTATGGCGCCACTCATTGAAAAAGCTGACAATGTGGAAGCCGTTGTGAAAGAAAATCACCTTCTTAAACACCACTTGCAGAATAAGGACGGCGAGATCTTACATCTTAAGGAGAATGCTTCCTTGAAAGAGAACGAATTGATGTTTTTAATCGAGCAAGAAAAGAACTCCCGCGAGGAATGCACCAGTCAAATTGAAAAATATAAGAACGGCTTGGAAGAGAAAGAACATGTGCTAAAGATGGCGAAGGATGAGAATCAGTGGCTCCAGTCACAGGTTGATGATTTATCGAGCAAATCTGAACAGCTCAACGTTGTTACGGAAGAGCTAACACGTTTGAAAGATGCTTTGCAGGTAGAAAGTAGAGCCAAAGAAGCGGCGTTGAAACAACTTGCAGAGGCTGATGAGAAGCTTGCCGACCATGAAAATCTATCTCAGAGTTTACACGAACAATGTAGTATGCTTGAAGATCAGGTTTCGGGTCTTTTATCTGGTAAAGATGAGGTGGAACACTTAAATTCAAAACTGCTCGACATGAAAGATTTATGTGCAAGCCAGAAACGAGAACTTTTACAATTCAACGACAGTTTAAAAACACGTGAAGCACAGCTGGAAGAACTAAGATATGATCTTGCAACGCGACAGAATGATCTAGAAGAAGTACAAGGATTGTTACAAACCAAAGAAGTCGAACTGGAACAATTACGAGGGATGAGCGAAAGGTATCAGCAAGCAACTGAGAAAGAAGTTATCATTGATGACTTGATACAGAAACTTGATACTTCAGAAAGATATAGAGATGATCTTGAAAGTAGTATTAACATGTTAGAAAATGAATTGCAGAATAAGAAAAGTGAAAGTAATGAGTTGCAGGTAGAAAAGAATACATTAGATGAACAGTTACAACAACTCTCAAACTCTGTTGAAAGAAAGGAGAATGACATCAAAACTTTGACAGAAAAGATTGAACAACTTGAAGATCATCTTAAAGAATTGGAAGAAACGATTGAAGAGAAAGAGAGTCGCCTTGAAGAGAGTTTGAACACTTCAACCAGAACTATTGATGAGTTAGATCAGATCAGATGTCTTCTCGAAGGTAAGGAAGAAGAAAATGAGAATCTCCATGCAATGGTGAATACTATGAAGCAAGAGTACGAAGAATCCATCAACCAACTTCAAGAAAGTATTCTAGAGAAAGATGCCCGTTATGAAGAAAGCGTCCTACAGATTGAAAAAGTTAAAGAAATGATGGATGGGCAGATGTCAAATACATCAACACCTATCAAAGTGTTACCTCCTGTCAATCTTGCTGCTCGACAAGAAAACGAGACATCTCAGGGGCTCTTTTCTGTACAGGAAGAGATGGCCACATCTGAGGTTCAACAAGAATTAAGTGATTGGGATGACACCGCTGGGTGGGGAGATAATGTTTTACCAGAATCTGAACAGCTACCACCAGCACTACCAGCTTTGGACGTACAAGCAATGACCATAGAACTGGAAGAGTTGCACACGGAAGTCGCGACGCTCAATGATGTCAAGAATCACAAAGATACTGTAATTGCAAAATTGAAATCGAAAATTAAGAAGACTCTTGAAGAGCGTGATCAATTTAAGCAACAAGTCGAAAATGAGGCTACAAAGAATGAAACCGAGACTGTAGCGTTGTCGGAAGAAAATGACACATTGAAGGAGGAGCTATCCAAAAGACAGGAAATTATCGAGCATAAAGACACCGTAATTGCTAAATTAAAATTGAAGTTGAAACAGACCATTCATGCTCGTGATCAACTCAAGGAAAATTTACAATCAGAAATCGATCGTGTGTCAGAAGAAAAGGACATGATCTTTAATGAGTTCTCTCAGAAGCTTCAACAACAAGAACGTTCTGTTAAAGAACACGATGAGAAATATGTTTTGTCTAACACTATCGAACATCTCGAAAAGAAGCTGCGAGAGAATGAAAGACAGACTGAAGAGTTAAACACATCTTATGTACATAAAGCTGCTTTACTGGAAGAGCTTATCATAGAACGGGATGAGCTTCAAACAAAATTCTCTGAACTGCAAATTGAACAACAGAAGTTGACTGAAGAGATTGAAGCGAAGGAAGACTTAGTGGAAAAGTACGAATGGGAAGCCAGTGAAAAAGATGAAAAGATACACGATCTTGAAAAGCATGTCCAAACAGTAGACCGTTCTCGTGAAGGATGGGAAGAAGAAAGGAAAATTCTAGAAGAAGCTCTGAAAGTAAAAGATGAAGCCGTGTCAAAACTTCGTGACCAACAAGACAGATTACAGCGTGATTACGCCAAGCAACATGCAGAAAATCAATCAGTGTTGCAAAGTTCTCGACTGGTTCTCGATGAAAATAATGAGAAGGCGGAACGCATGCAGCAAGAATTACAAAGTATAAAAACTGAAAAAGAGAAAGCTCTTATGAAAGCTGATGAATTGAAATCCCAACTTGAAGGGATCGAAATTCTATTTGGCGTTTCCACTTCTGAAGAAGCTTCGTTGATGGAACAACTAGGAACATTGAAAATCGAATCTGAAAACAAAGTAAAAGACATGGAGCGTACAGTAAAAGATAAGGAATTTTTATTTGCTGATATCAAGCGTGAATTGGTAGCTCTAGAGCACATTTGTGGTAGTAGTAGTAGCAATAAAGATGCGTCGATTCCTGAGCGCCTGGAAGAGATTAAATCATCAATGTCCGGTAAACAGGTAGAGCAAGGAGAGGCTGAGGTTATCAAGAATAAACTGACAGAACTTTTAAATTCCGAAACGGAGTTAAAGGATAAATTACAAAATGCTCTTGAAAACGATGAAACTAAATCACATGAGATGCAGATGCTAACAGAAAAGTTATCTGAGAAAACTGGTGAGTGCGAAGACCTGCTAGAAGAACGAGAAGAGCTTCATGAAGAAATCGCAGACCTTAAAGAACAACTGCAAGATGATAATGAGAAGAAACCTAAGGTCATAGAAGAAACTCTCATCTCTCCGCAAATTATCGCAGAAGCTATGCAACAATCTCATGTACCATTCGCTAAAGATGAAGAAATAATTCAAGTAAGAGATACTTTACTAGCTACAGAAAGCCGTCTTCGTGTAAAAGAACATGAATTACAAATAAAGAATGATGACCTTGCAAGACTTTCTAATGAATTACAGAAAAAACTTGAAGAACATGCTACAACCCTAAGTGCTCTGGATGGTCTTGTGAAACGTCAAAAATCCTGGGAAGCAGACGATGCTCTTAATAAGGTAAGCAAAAGAAGTATAATGTCAAGTAGGCAATTAATCAGGGCTAGTTGTTCGAACATGGTTTAAAGCTGATTAACTTAATCCAGTAGATATCCACGCTGGCTACAGAGCGAAGTGTTAACCAACTCTGATTTTAGCCGATCAGAATTGATTTCTAATCGAATCTGGCTGGTTAAATTAAGATTTAATACTAGATTAAGCTAATCCATATTTAATCCAGTTTCGAACAACTAGGCCCTATCGTATAAACAAATAATGAACCTTACACAAAATTTGTATTGTAATTCGTATAGATTTTCACTCGGAAGAAATGTCCTACTTTGTATGTACAAAAACACTGCTTTTGTGATGAAAATAGTCCGATTTGCAATACGAATTATCTGGATTCTGCTTAAAAAACTTACAGAATTATTACTTACTTACTTATTTTATTATTATTACTTGTTTGTACATGAGGTGTTAACACTTCATAATGAATTGATTTATCTGTTTTTCTCAACTATCAGAATGTGGGTAGAATGTTCTTGGTCAGATTGTGAAAGGAGTAAATTACTTCATTTATCGCTTAAACAATCATGAGCATATGCCGTTATGGTGGTCAAAGCTCGTTGCTGGTCATATAAAGGACGATGCAATAAATGTTATTGTGTAGTTCTTAAATGACCAACAATGAGCTTTAACCACTATGACGACACATGATCTAGAAATCATGCTATTGGCATACCTTCTCGTGTTCCCTGGCGGCTTAAGAAACCTCAGACTGTTACTTCTTACCTAAATTTTGCCACTACAACATGGCAAAGATGGTCTTATTTGTTGGTAAATAAACCTAACAAATCGGTCTATTAGTACTTCAACAGGCACTTATACAGGAAATTTTAATCATCCGCCATTGACGTTGCCCCTTGAATTATCATAGTCCTAAAAATAACTAGGGTTTTTTTTTACAAAACAATTTATTCAACTAATCACACGCTGCCCTACTTTTCTAAATTATCCTCTTTTCAATCAAAGGCTGATTGCCCAACCAGTACCTTAGGGTCCTTCTCAATTCGCTTTAATTCGCTTCACAAATCGCTTCATTTTTGCCTCAGATGAAGTGTTATTGTGCATACAAAGTATGCACAATAACACTTCATCTGTGATAAAAATTGACAGGAACGAATCGAATTTATAAAGCGAATTTTTGAGGCGGTTCCTAAGCATTTTGTTTGTTTATCTAGATGGAGATATCTCGTCTATCTACAGAGAAAAATAACCTTGAAAAACAAGTGGAGCTACTCACACAGACATCTGACAATTTACAATCCGGTGCTTTGTCAGTAAAGAATAAAGCTTTCTTGGAACTCCGAGACAGTTTTGACGACGTCATAACACAAAAAGATAACGTCATCAATAACCTACGGGAAAAGGTGAACAATTTGCGTGAACAGAATCTTAGTATCTCAAAAGAAACTGCAGACACTGAGTCAACTATATCTGAACGAGATATCCAATCAGAAAAGGTTTCGAAGCAACTCAATGATGTGGAGAAACAGCGTGATTGGTTGAAATTAGAATTAGATCGTGTCATTAATGAGAAGAACAACATTGGCGGAGTGATACGTAATCAGTTCGAAAGTATTAGCTCAGGTTTGCGGGAAGATGTCGAACTTGCACTTCAAGATCGCCTTTCGTACGACACAGAATTTCAGATCAATCGTCTGGAACTGGAAAAACAGCTGAACACGACGAAAAAAGAACTGAATAACTCACTGTCAGCATTGTCGTCAAAAGAAGAAGTGCTCAAGCAGAAAAACGTAGTAATAAGTGAACTCCAAGATCGTTTGGAAACAGCTGCAGAAATATTATCGAAAGAAAAGTATTATGAAAAGCTAGAGCAACGTTTGAACGAAGCAGATACCACTGTAGACAAGTTAAACGAAACTAAACAAGAACTCGAAGAAAAATGTGACATTCTGAAACAACAGTATGAAGGGTTGAAGCTTGAATACGATGTCGTCATGAATGAAAAGAATGTACTCAAGCTAGAATCGAACGGAAAGATTGAAGAGGTCTTACTATCTAAAGCTGAAGAATGTCAAAAGTTAAGAAACATCTTTGAAGAAACCATCAATGAAAAGGATACCATACTGAATCAGTTGCGAGATCGTGTACAAAATCAGGAGAAAGACTTGCAAGAGTCGTTGCAAGTTCAACGCCATGAGTTGGATACGAAGCACATTGAGGCGGTGAAACAACATGAAGCAAGACTATCTCAACTGCAACAACAACTCGAAGTTATTCTTCTCGAGAAAGAAGAAAACGTGAAACATGTTACGTTGAATGCAGAGAAAGATAAAACTGCTCAATTGGAAAGTTTGCAAAACGATTTCAACTTTTTGTTAAATGCCAAAGATCAGAAAATCACAGATTTGTATTCTCAGTTCAGTGATAGTCAACAACAAGCGAATAAACTGCAAGACTCGCTTCAAGATCTTCAAGGGAAAGTTTATGCACAAGAAAATCTGATAGCATCGTTGCAGACTGAAGTTGAACTTTTACGAGCTCAAAACGAAGAGATCGGTCGTAGCAAAGCCTCAGAAATCGAACAAGTCATCGTTAACAAAGGTAAACAGTTAAAAGATTTGCGTAACGAGTTCGAATCAGTTTTCAGCGAAAAGAACGATATTATCGATACAATGCGAGAAACGTTAAGGTCGGTACGAAACGATCTAATAAATGCTCAACAGAGAACTCAAAAGAGCTTACAAGCTAATCGAGAACTTGAACATGTGAACACGGAACTTGAAACGAAAAACATCGAACTTGAATCGAAATTTTCCCTGTACTCGAATAATGTCGATCAATTAAAAGCAGCGATTAATGAAGCGAAGGAGCGAAATAAGTCGCAGGATAAATCTGTTGAACAGTTGTTGACTGAAAATTCAAAACTCATGACAGACGCTGACAAGATGGCGAAGACAGAAGCTTCTCTGCAAGAAAGACTTGATATCGCTATGGAAGAAAACAATCAGTTATCAACTGCTCATACCCAACTCTTAAATGAACATGAAACGTTGACAACACGGCTGGCTCAGCTTGAAGATAAGAACCTATCTGTTGATAACATCGTATCTGATCTTAACAAGAACAATACTGACAAGGACGCTACGATCCATTCTTTACAAAGTAACGTCACGGATCTGAAATCTGAAGTTTTAGCCCAAGAAAATATTTTGACAACTCTAAATGACTTGGTCTCGAACACACAAGGCGTTATTGTAGACCCTGACCTCGATGTGAATGCAAAAGTGAGACAACTGTTTGGTAATATGAGTGCTTTGCAGAGATATAATGAGGAATTAGGTAAGAAAATTAACAAACTGACAGAAGAGCACGAAGATGATACGATGATCAAAAACCTTGAACAGCATATAGAAAACTTACAAAAGGAACTTGTTACTATAGCGACGGAGAAAGAAAACATAGAAGATAAGGTCCAAGAGAAATATGAAGACATTATGAGAAACTTGCGTGAAGATTTCGTTTCAGCACGTCAAGGTAACACTGCTCTACAAGAGGAGAATTTTGCTCTCAAAAATCAGTTGGATGTTTTCACCAACGTTGATGGCAAACGATTACTTTCTGCCAATCAAACATCTCTTAGTTCACGAACACCACTTGCTTTAGAACTACCAGCAAAGAAAAGTATGCTTTCTTCAGAGTTTGGACAGTTAGATGCTCAAGATTCCTTCCTGGAGCATTCATTTGACACTTCTCCCATCAAAGAAGGAGGAAGGTTAGAGTTTATGGATGCCACTCAGCAAGAAGTTGTTCTGGCCGTTACACCCAAAGCACCTGTGGTGGAAACTGTCAAAGTATCTGCTGTCCCTCTAGATTTGGAAGCAACGCCATCAGAGAGTTCTGATAAATCTGACAAACCGGGAGGAGACGTACAACGCACTAATGTCAAGCTGAAGAAACTTTGTCGAAAGTACAAAAATGAAGTGCAGCAAGGTAAACTTGATGTTGAACGTTTACAAACAGAACTAAATGAAGTTTTAGCACAGCAAGATGTATCTGTAAAGTCCTATAAAGAAGAAAAACTTCGGTACGAACATGAGTTGAAGAACCTTCGTGAAGAGATAAATACGCTGGTTGGGGATAAATCGACAATCATTGACACGATTAAATCTAGACATGCAGATGACCTAAAGGAATATGAAGAAAATGTAGAAACACACAGACAAACACTTGAGAATAAAATCAACAAAATTGCTGAGGAATGTCGAGAAGCCAAAAATGAGAACCTGCTCAAGGATAATGTCATTGAGCAACAACAGCACAGTCTTAAAGAACTGCAATCACACGTTCAGTCTGCTATGTTGAATAGTGATAATTTACAGAATGAGATAAAACAAGAGCAAGAAGACATTCACAAATTACAAGTTCAGATCGAAGAGAAAGATACAACCATAGCAAACGTCGAGAAAATGTGTGATGAGAAATCTTTAGAGTTGATTGAAAGTCTTCAAAAGATTGAAAAGTTGCAGAAAGAAGTGGAACCTAAGCAAGTTCATTCGGTTGAAGTTGATAACATGCAGTTTGATGAAGAGGAAATGAGGATGTATAGAAGAGCTCTGATAGACCATGAAGAAAAGTACAAGTTATTGCAAGATGAGATGGAAGAGTTACAAAAAGATAACTACGCTGTTGCTGAATCGCTCGTCGACACCGAAGAACGGGTGCGTTGTTTGCAAGATCAAAAATCTGAAAGTGAAGCTCATGTGGCTTCGTTACGAGAAGAGTTGTCAGAGATTGTCCAACAGAAAGAGCTCATTAATGACCAATGGAAGTATAAATTAGATGAAAGTCTTATGGAACGAACCTCCGCGGACACCATGCTAAAGAATGAAATTGATATCTTAAGTGATGAACTTTCTCATTCACAGATTGAAATTTCGAATTTAAATGAGTATTTGGAAGAGTATCAAGAGAAAATGGTTGTTGCAGAAGCGAGCACAGAAAGAGAAATTGCTGCTGCCAAACTATTAATGGAAGATTTAAAAACTGCTACACAAGAGCGTGATTTGCTGCTAAACAAAGTGGATGTAGATGCCGTAGAGATTATGACTTTAAAAAACCACTTGAACTCCATAAAAGCTGAAAATCTATCTCTTCATCAATTCGACGTTGAAAAAGAAAACTTGATAGGAAACTATCAGAAACAAATCTGTGACCTGGAAGAAAAAGGTGGCGCTGATGCTCGGATGATGGAAAATCTTGAATTTGATTGTGCTTCTCTGAAGAATGAAAAGGAAGAACTAGAGAGTCGTCTTAGACGTGAAATTGAGCTAGCTTTTGAAGAGATGGTCTCCCAAAACAATAAACTCCGTGGTGAAGCTTTCACGAAAGAAAAATCTATTCAAGAACTTCGGAGGGAGCTAGGGACATTGGTTCGCGAGAAAGAATTCCTTACAGGAGCAATGCGTGGCCAACTATCTGCTAAAGAGCAAGCTGCTGCAGATTACGAACACTTGAGGTTTCAAGTACAACAACTGCAACGAGAGAAAGATGAAAGCAGTGGCACATTTGATCGTCTTACTGAAGAGTTAAAGACAAAATTGGATGACGATGTACAGGAGAAAGCGGCGTTAGGATTACGTATGGTCACTTTACGTGCTATGTTAGAGCAGGAAGTCAAAGATCATGAAAGGACAAAATTCTTTAAGGAACAGATTTCACAAACTCGTGGTGTGGCTGTAGATAAGTTGAAAAGCAATGTGAGTGGAATGAAAAACAACCTACGCTCATTGAAGCAGGACGTCGATACTAACATAACTAGTGTAAGGCAAGCTTGTGAAGAATTTGTCTTGAACTTGGCGCCAGCGCTTCTCAATGCACAACTCCAGAAACAACAACCAAGCTCCAGTATTTCAACAGAGAGTTTGAAACGTGAAAATCTTGTTTTAAAGGAGCAAGTGAAAGACAAAGCGGTTGGTACTGATAGGCTTCAACGTAGATTGCAAGATGCCGATTCTGCAAGGCGATTGGCTGAAGCAAGACTGCGTGATTTGGTTGGAGTGTTAGAAGAACTTGGAGCCATCAAAACAGTGCAGGTACGGTACTCTTTCCAACTCACACCAATTACACCTGACTTGTTGTAGAGCAAAGGGCTAAACCAAATGCCGCATCGGAATTTGCTCTCATTCTGTAGGGTTAAGGGACCGTCTCAAAAATTCGCTTCACAATTTGCTTCATTCCTAATAATTTTCACCTCAGATGAAGTGTTATTGTAACACT
>JAUCNQ010161997.1:0-12408 GCA_032352715.1 Bougainvillia muscus
CACTTCATCTGAGGTGAAAATTATTAGGAATGAAGCGAATTGTGAAGCGAATTTAAGCGAATTTTTGAGACGGTCCCCTAGTACACTTCCTGCTTCAACGATACAAATGCTATTACAAGTCACTTCATGCTGACGGCATTTTTATAATTTTTATTATAATTTTTATAATGGCCTTTTAAAAATTTATTTCGCAAATTCCACGTGTTTCATCACAGTAAAAGTGTTGTTGTGCATACTTTCTTCTGAATAAAACTTGATAGCAAATTTTTAGACGATCTCTAACTGTTTTTAAGGTTTATGTGTATATCATCAAATGAATACAAGAATTGTGATGTGAATCATTTTTACATTCCCCTCATAAATCCTACTCATTGTTTTTGTATATTTCGTAGTGTGACAGCATCAAAGAAATATTTTATAACAAATCTTGACACGAAGCAGCTTAGGAATTTGTACTGACTCATGACATCACTTTGCATTAAAAAGTAAAAACGATCTTTGTGTTGTGTCTTTAGAATACCATATCGGTAAAAACTTCGTCGGTACAAAGTAACGAAATTTTCAGCCAGTGACGAAAATTTGTAGCGACGAATAACTTACGCCGACGAATAATTTGTACCATTTCTGAAATTTTCCCTGTGCAGTCCCTGACAGTGATCTTAAACTATGGTAGGGTACCGATTGAGAATCTATCATTTGCTCTTGAAATGCCGTTTCCTCCTACTTCCAAACAGCTCTACCTTCCCAATTTTTCTCTAGTGACTGTTAATAAATTATATAAGTGTTCAAGAAAAATTACTCTGAAAAGTAAATAGGCAAAACAAACGATCGGTATCAGAAGTGCACGACTTATACAGTCAGGGATTCATTATTAAAAATTCAGAAATGGTACAAATTATTCGTCGGTACAAAGTGACGAAATTTTCAGGAGGTGACGAAAATTTGTACCGACGAAAATTTATACCGACGAAGTTTTTACCGATAATGTATATGGATCGTCTTACGGACCGTCCACAAAATTCGTATCGTAATGCGAACCATTTTCATCACAGATTAAGTGTTTTTGTGCATACTATGGATGCACAAAAACACTCCTGTTTGAAAATTGATACGAATTTCCATACGAATTTTGTGGACGGTCTGTGGACGGTCTAAGTATGCACAAAAACTCTCCTTTTGTATGAAAATTGATACAAATTCTCATACGAATATTACGGATTTTATGGACCGTCTTAAAAAAGTTGTTATGGATTACATGTTATTTTCATCTCAGAGGAGGTCATTGTGTATACGAAACAAAGTATGCACAAATGCACTTCTCCTCATATGATAATTGATAGGAATTAAGCGAACCATCTCAAAAAATCGCTTTATGAATTTACTTCATTCTTGTCAAAGTATGCAGAATAACACTGTTTCCTATATACCTTAAGTTAATGTTAATCCAACCGCAGCAGGGGTATATAGGAAATATTCTGTACTATCTTCAAGGTTGTTTTTCCAGGTAGTTATTCTAATCGGAATAATTGTCCAGTTGATTAAGTGATTACACACTTCACTAATAATTAGACGAGTCAAAACAGGATTTAACGATTATATCTGTAAGCCAGTCTTTCTTTGTTTTTATTTTTCCTAACGAGTTCCTCAAAATAATGGTTTTATATAAAAATAATTATTAAACGATACTGATGACTTCTACTATTCCTGTAATTAATAAGGTTGGAACTATGATGTCATTTTCATACAATCACAATCGTCTTGATACAATTTGTTTTTAGTTAATTGTCGGTCTAAACAAATCTGACTTTTCATCAATTTCGTTTCATAAAACAGTTTATTATAACCTCATAACGGGTGCTTTTCTAGACCGAAGTAAAAATGTTAGAATTTAACTCAACTTTGGTTTTGATGTTTCAAAAATGATGTGTGAAGGATGTGATCGTCAAGGTTTCTTTAGTTTGTTCCAATATTTAACCCTTTTTTGCACAGTGTCCACAAATGATCACACTCACTAACACAATCCTGCAGTAAAAACTGCAGGATTGTGTTAGTGAGTGTGACCATTTGTGGACACTGCAAAAAGGGTTAAATTAAGAGAACTTGATTCTACAGAAAAAAACCTAATGTAATTTAATTGTTTTCAATAAATTGTGCATTTTAATAACTGGCAAATATTATTTGCCAGTTATTAAAACTATATTTAGTTCATAACCAAAGATATCAGTGAGATTTCCACCATATCTATTATTTTAGTTGCAATAAAAGAAGATCACTGCAAAATTCGAATTGTATTACATTTCATTATAATCTCAGAAGGAGTGTTTCTGTGCATACAAAGTTTTTTGCTGAATAAAAATTGATGTAATTTCCATTAGGATTTTTGTGGACGGTTCTTTTTATCATAGTTGCTTCAATATTCAATTTAAGCAGTCCTGCTAAAACGAGAGATCATTTTTTCGATTGGGTGTAGTTAAACCAGTGAAATTGGTGCATCCTTATTGCTTACTATGCGGAGGAGTACTTAATGTAGTAAATAATATTAAAACTCCCTCGCACAGTGGATATCAATTATATGTTTATTTGTGTTGTAGATAATTACATTCAGGAAGGATCGTTAGCTTTTCCTGTTGACTACAAGAAATCACTGATGTTACGTATACTTTTGTAGTAGATTTTATCTCAGGAGAAGTCAGAGGCGGACTCAGGGCACGGTTTACCTGGCCACAGCACTGAAATGGAGATCCAAAGCATGCTCAAAGTGATTAATTCTAATAGCTTTCTGTATGAAGATGGGTCTCTTAGACCCATCTTCATTCAGAAGGCTATTAAGAATTAAAACGTTTAGCTGCTCTTCGTCTAGGGCTGGATCCGCCACTGGAAGTATATTTGTATGTACAAAGACACATCTCCTGAAGTGAAAATGATAGATAAGACAACCACTAGAAACACATCTCTTTGACTAAATCTGACGAATAGCTTTTTAAAAAGTCCTTATGACAGTCACCATTCAAACATGGTTAAGATTTCTTACTATGTATCTATTGCTTCGATCTTTTTGTCTTGTTACCATAGCTACTATTATGTTATTGGAATTTCAGAAATTGATGTAAATTGACTGTATTTCAATTAAGGGTTTTTATTTCACTCAGAATAAAAAGTCAAGTCAAAATCAATTACATACAGACCTGCAGTAGGAGAGTATTTAGATTTTTTAAAAACCTTGAGGTGTAGAGCAGCAACAAAGACGTATGAAATTTTAGTCATTCTTACTTAGGAAACCCTTGTTTTATATTACTGTAGTTGAACACGTTTTCGACCTCCGTTGTAGTGACTATTTGTCTATTCTATGTGACTCTATTGAATTGAAATTTTAACATATCCATGTTGAAGTAAAAACTACTAGTAAAGGACACTTTGTTTTGGTATGAAATGAGTTATGATTTAAAGTGTACAGTTTGAAAGCTTGTATGGACGTTCGTATCAATTTTCACTCAGAAGGAGTGTCTTTGTGCATACTTAGTATGCACAAAAACACTTCTTCTGTCAAGAAAATGGAATGAGTTATGGTTTAAAGTGTCAGCTTAAAAGTTTGTGGATTTACTTGTTTGTTTTTTTGTTTAAATTGTTTGCTCTGTTTTGAAATATACCTTGACAAAAATCTATGGATGAGTGCTTGGGGTGTTATAAATAACAGCAGTTATACTCGGAATGATCTCCTTTGCGACGTTTGTCTTTTGATTGCTCTTTTAGAAGTTTGTGTATTTGGAAGATATGTTTCTATGACTTGCCTTTACGTTTACATGAAGACTTTCTATAGGCGAAATGAACTGTCAGTTCATTTCGCCTGCAACGATTTTCCATGTAAACGAGGTCTTAGAGATCATCTACAAAGTTCTTATGGCAAATCAAACCATTTGTATCATAGAAAAAGTGTCTTTGCGTTTACCAAGTACTGTATGCACAACGACACTTCTTCTGTGAACAAAAATTGATACGAATTTCCATATAAATTTTGCGGACGGTCCCTAAAAGTTGCTACAGATAATAATAACAGTAAAATGTAAAAAAGAGGAAAGAAAACAAATCGTATCTTAAAATCATCCGGGGTTTGATTTTTTATTTGAGATTTTATCTTGATTTTCATATGATGTAATCATTGTCGGTTTGTTTGTGTTTTATTTAACCGGAAAACGACTATAGATTAAAATGTTCTCCATACCAGGGAAAGGAATTACAGAAATCTACGGATTCTAAAATGTTTTTTTATAATTTGTCTTTTTTTTAATCACTAAAATCTATGCTGGTTATTAAAAATGAATGTCGTATAATTTGATTGGATTATATGACGTCATTTTAAAACAGGACGTCATTATCTACCACTATATCTCGACTTTACCTTCTCACGTTTGTTAGCTGCGGGAAAATTATTTTATTATTGTGTGCATGTTGTATAAGGGGTATTAAAAGTTATGAAGGGGTGCATTTTCTATTGTTTTGGCTAGCCTAAACAATAGGAAATACACTCCATCATTACTGCAATTTCCTTTAAAAGTCATCCTAGTATAAAAGCAGTATTTCCTTTTACTTTAAGAGTTAGTTGAATACAAAATAAATTACAAGAACATTACAAAGAAGATAATTACTACTAATAATAGTAGAAGAAACACTCATGTTTGATACACATCCACTCGCAGAACTTAAAACTAGAATGAGAACAATTCATACGATGGGATTCTTTAAGAAATTTTTTCAAAAATCACATTCAACACCAGAAAAATTATCGTACCATGAAAAAACTGTGAAAATTTTGTTCCTGGGGAAAGAAGGTACTGGGAAAACGAGTATCATTCGTCAATTATGTGATCATGAGGAATTTATAGATAAATATACACCAACATTATATGAAGTATACGAAAAAAACGTTAACGTAGATGATTTTAATGTTCGTATGCAATTTATGGATCTTGGAGGATCCCATGTATTTCCATCTATGCAAGAAGTCTTTATTAAACAAGCAGATATATATGTACTAGTGTATGCTACAGGAGATTTAGAAAGTTATGAGAAAGTTAATGAACTTCGTGAACAAATTGTTTCAATCAAACAAAAGCATACAACAGAACTACCCATTGTTGTTGTACGTACAAAAACAGACTTACGTAATAAACGCACCAAAAAAGAACAAACAAGACGAAAAGCTATTAATTATTGGTGTCCGTTAGCACACGATGTATCATCGAAATCTGGAGTGAAGATTAATGCTATAATGGATAGTTTGATCGAAGAGTCGAAGTTTATTGGTAATGAAACTGATCTTGGTAATGTAAAGATCAGTGGTCGTTATGTTTATAAAGAAGAGAAGAACGTACAAGCAAGTGAAGTGTATCATAAAGCACCAAACATATTTCGTGATCATGATAACTCAGATGAAAAGATGGAAAAACGTCGCCGAAGAAGTTTACAACATCAAACTAAAAAAGATGCAAGAGTAAGACGAAGCAGTAGTTTTTCTGGAATTGCTAACCTACGCCGAAAAATGAGTCGGAGAGAATCAGGTGCTTCCAAAAATGAACTAGAAACAAATCTCCACTCTGTGAACCATATCAGTCAAGACTCCAAAGAGAATTATAAACAATCCAGTGAACTTCTAGCTGGAAGTCCTGTGTCGAGAAGATTAACAAGTGAAAAACGCTTCTCGCGTATATTAGATAATGAGAACAGTCATAGCAGCACTGGAAAATTATCGACTAAAACTTTATCTGCTGACAATCTCTTAGAAGAAGTCCCAAAGATAAGTCCCAAAGATAAACGAAACCACTTCAAATCATTTGGTCGCGGAAAATCACTCAATAATTCCGCCAAATCTTGTGAAAAACTTGACATAGAACCGCCGAGTGATATGCCGAACTTTTACGAGTATTTGAGTAAACGACGAAAGAGTGCAAGCCATTCTGATTTGTCATCAATCAACAACTTCAATTCCCAATCACGACTAAGAAGCTCCAGTGATCTTGATGATAAGGAAAACAAACGCTCTTTCCGATCTCGTAGCAACACAACAGGAAATAAAGACATTCGAAGAAAACCGGGTCGGATAGAGATTGTTCATACAACATTAAAATCTGAGGCGGAGCTTAATGGGAGCACCAGTCCTGTGGAAATCTTACCTCGAAGATTTAACAGACAAATGTCTATTGAAGCATCTCGACGAAAACTTTCCCGATCACGACGTTTGTCAGTATCTGCAGATAACCTTAGCGACGCTGATGAAGAGAAGCTTGAGGTACCTCCAAACCATCCATTACTAACAAGAAGACGTAGCATTAGTTATAATGATCTCTCTCTCACAGTCACGAAGTTCCGTGAGAATTACTACGGTAAGAACGAAGACGAAACAACTATTACTTTTAATGAGGACGCGCTGCCCGTAATGGGGAAGAAAAAAGGTTTAAGGAAGAAATCAATCTTGAAAAACATTTTACACGAAAATACCGAAAGTAATGGTAGTCCAAAAAATGAGAACCTTGATAAACGGAAACGCTCAGTTTCTTTTGGTAAACAGGACAAAAAACGACCATCCATCAGCAAGAAGTTCTCAATTCAAAGTAACACTTCTGTCGTAAGTGGTCTTTCAACCGCATCATCTGGTGCCCCTTCGTCCAACATGACGTCCAGAAGTGAATCACCGTTACATGAAGTGGACGAACTAAAAACCGAATTCGACGAGTATCCACATTTTAATAATAACGACCTGTCGATGATCCATGAGAATGCTGATTTAGCTGGTAGTTCAGACTCTTTTTCTGAATCATCGCCGTTCAAAATGACAAAACGGAAGACAAGTCGAGTGAACTTTATCCGTTCACAATCGGTTGGTGTTCCTAGTTCACCAGTATTGAAAGCAAAACAATGGATGAGATCGCTCTCTAATGAAGGTCTACTTGAGTGACACTGTTCAGTACGGGTTTGAAAAGACATTTATCGTTAGTTTTAACGTACACGAATTTCGTATGGAAATTCGTATAACTTTTCATTCAGGGGGACACTTCCTTCTGTGATGAAAATGGTACGATTTGCGATAGGAATAAATTGTGAATAATCCCTGTTAAAGTGACGTCCGATTCAAGTATCTTTTTCATTTCATTTTTTGGATTATTTGTGACGTTAACGAACTTATTGTTTTCCAATAATCCATGAGAATGATTATTTTGATGATAATACTATCTGATGCGCTTGTGATGCATTACTGATCATGTTATTGTTGGAAAGAGGAAAAACTCTGGTTTCGTTTCGTTTGTAAAAATATTATCTAAGATGTGGGAGACCACAAAATTCCTATCACAATCACTGTCGGATCACTGTCGGATCCAAGAGTAGGCAGACACCTGCGAAAAAGTGTAAAACCATTAAAATTTCTTTGAAATTTTAATGGTTTTACACTTCTTCGCAGGCACTTGCCTACTATTTTCAAGCTTCTAGATCCGACTCTGAAATCATACCATTTTCATGAGAGAAAAAGTGGACGCACAACGTAGTTTGCACAAAGACACTTTTCTTCTGTGATGAAAGATGATGGTAATTTCCATACTACTTCAGGAGGCAGTTTCTAACCCGACTAACAAAATGATAGAAAATACTCACTTTTCTAGTACTTGCTTTTGTGTATTTAAAAAAATATTTATGACAGTAGTTCTCCTATGGTAGAATAAGTTTTGAGGTATGAGTTTCAAAGAATTTGGTAACCTGTGATAAACAACGACTCAAACGTTGCTCCATACAACATCTTAAACACATGTATTGGATTGCGCAAAAATCCTAGGCAGGCTTTTGGGAATTTTGCTTTAAGTTTAATTTATGATGTACGAATAAGATGTACTGGGTGTATCCACTCTCATCGTGGTCACACCATTTATCATATCAAGAGCAGTTGTAAATATTTCTTTATAGTATTGTATATTTCAATAATATAGTTTATTTATTTTTAAAACATAAATGTTTTTCTCAGAACCCGCAACGAAAATAAAATACCATGTACGGTAAAACTTCTAAGAAGCCAGCGGTGCTTATTAAATTTTTGATTTTTAGGGAGGGGGGGGGGGGCGTTTATTAGAGGCTGGCCCTTCTTTTTTTTACTTATTACTAAGGGTTCGTCTGAAAAATTCGCTTAATGAATTCGCTTCATTCCTATTAATTTTCATCTCAGATGAGGTGTTATTGTGCATACTATGTATTCACAATAACACTTCATCTGAGGTGAAAATGAAGCGATTTGTGAAGCGAATTTAAGCGAATTTTTGAGACAAACCCTAATAAGAAATTTCTAAATTTTAGCTGCGAGGTCTTTAAAACAGAAGTGTTAAACCATGGATCCAAAGAAAATTGCATAGAATATTTTTAATATGATATTATAATATTTGTCAACATATTTTTGCACGAATTTTCTAATAAGCGCCCCTTTCGATAGGGGGTGCTTATTAGAGGGGGCGCTCATTAAAGGGATGCGCTTATTAAACTTTTTTTTCATTCAGCTTATTGTAGGTGAGCGCTTATAGAACTTTTACCGTATCTCTGTTCTGCTAAGGGATTATGCTCACAATTCGTATCGTAAATCATAGTAAACCTTAGCATTTTCATCACATAAAAAGTGTCTATGCGCACACTAAGCTTCTAGATCCCACTCTGATAATAATAATAATAATAATACCCTATGTAATCACAAAACCCTCATTCCTTTGGTAAAATAAAAATCAGGTTTTAGATTCAATGATTATTGACCATCATTAAAAAAAGTCTGGACTAATTATAATTTTAAGATTTTTAGATTTTGAAAAGATTTTGTAATATATAAACCAGATTAGCTTAATTAATCGGATTGTAGTCGGGTTGTTGTTTTCATCATAACAGCAGGAAAGATAAAATTTCTATTTTCGGATTGACTGATAATCTAAATTTGTTATAACTCATTTCCCCTTCTCAGTCCACACAATGTTGATGAAATTCTCAACTTAAGCTTTATGCCCTTATATCGGATGTAAAAAGATTCCATATTTTCTTTGCTTTAAAGTTACAAAAAACAAATAAGATTTATCGAGTCTTGCAAGTCTACCAAATTTTTAAACGAATAACATAATTTCTTACGTCGCTTGTTTAAAATCTATGTATACTTAGCAACCGTCTCAAAAATTCGCTTTATAAATTCGTTTCATTCCTGTCAATTTTCATCTCAGATGAAGTGTTATTATGCATACAAAGTATGCATAATAACACTTCACCTGAGTGGAAAATTAAGCGAGTTGTGAAGCGAATTAATGCGAATTTTTGAGACGAACCCTATAGCTGATACAATAATAGACACAAAATAAAATGCTTGTAATAATATTTACAAGAAGCTTTAAACATGGATAAAGAATATGTTAGGGAGCGTCCACAATTCTCGTCTCTAATCCTTTAATGTATTTTTTCTAAAAATGGTCACACATACAATCATGCAGCAATTTCTTAAGGATTGTTTAATTAAGTGTAACCATTTAGTGAACATGAAGCATTTAAATGTTTAATGTTGGCATATTGAACTCAAGTACTAATTAATTATTCGCTTTTATCATTTCACATGCCAGAGTTAAGAAGCGAACTCGCTCCACTGTAATGTTCTACGAGACCAGAATGATCTTGCATTCACGCAGAGAATGGTTAAGTGTTATATTAGAAGTAGTGAGGATCGAACTCACACCAGCTTCACCCTATTGTAACTTCGCCCTACTTTATAATGTAGAGCAAAGTGCTAATCAACTGCCGTAATCCGGCAGAAGGCTAGCGTGGTAAGAGTGGATTTGTCGACATGGTGACGTCGTTAATTATTCAGTTTTATCATTTCACATGTCTCGTGATGGTATTAAAATGGTTACACACGGTTTAATAGTCCTGAAGCAAACTGCTTCAGGATTGTTTAAGTGCGTATGACCATTTAATAGGCATTAGACATTAACGGGTTAAGACTTGATATCCCATCCTACGATTTTTGTCTGATGATCCCTTTTGAAGGATTAGGATTAAGATGACGCTAATAATATTAATAAGATTAAATAAACCTATACTGTGTAGGTACAAAGATACTTCTTCCGAGATTACTTGTCATGATTTGTAATTCTCTGTAAGGCTGCTCCACTGCTTTTTGTGCGTAATTGTTATTCAGCGCCTGCGATCCAGTTCACTTAATACAAGGTTCGTACTGGGTCTGGAAAACCTGGAAAATGACTGATTTTTGGCAAAAGTTGGCAAAAATTTTGTAAATTTTTCGACAGTCCGGGAAAAGTCAGTGTATTTTTAAGTTAATGTCTGCAACTATAATCCCCCTTGATTTTTTTCCAGATAAATAAGAATGAGTAAAATATTATTGATAACAAAACTAATGACTGGATAAGAATAGCTCTCCAAAATTTCTCAATTAATAAAATTTTAACTCTTAATACGTTTTTAGACACTAGTTAGGAGAGTCCAAGGAACATTTTAGATGTATTTTTTGCTTGAAATGCTAGTATTGTTCCAAAACATAGAATGGGTAGCAGAAGGGGTGAGCTTCAGGGGCTACAGCCCAAAAAACTCTCCTTACGTTTTGCTATGTATGCATTTTTTTAGGTTTATCCGATTTTATCAGCAGCAACATTGACTGCAATGACACAGGAAGGAAACTGGACAGGAGCAAATTTTAGTGTAAAAATGCATTTTCCGGGGTTTAATGGAGATAAAATTCCAAAATTTTCTTGGCTCGGCGCTAACCATGGTAGAGCCTCAAGAAGTCAATAAATTACTGACCTGCAAAACAACCACTTCAGATTCGTTCCGCCAATCATGCTTCGAGATCAGAAATGGTCATAGCTTACCTGATAGTCTGCTTTGTTGGAAGCTGAAGGCTAAAATGGTCAGGGAATAAATTATTATTTAGGGGAAAAAGTCAGAGAAAAGTCAGGGAATTTTGTGATGGATATTCTGTACGGATCCTGTTATAGCCATTAATACTAAAGTTAGCGTTACTTAGCACATATAATGACTGACGTCATCCTTGCTGTTTGATGAATGTTAATTGAATTGCGTGTTTTTTATACCTCCTAATCCCTTTTGGAATTTACTTTATATGGTATTAAATATGGTTCTTTCCATCCTTTAATTTAATTCATGATGTCTAAAAATGGTCATACATATTTTAACAAACCGGCAGCATTAAGCTGCAGGATTGTTAAGGTATGTGTGCCCATTTTACAATATTATGAAGTAAAGGGTTAAATATGTTTTTGAGTAGTTTTTTGATTGGCTGGGACAGGTGCTCGTTGTTTGGATCAGTTGAATGAACAATTAACACGGGAACTGTTAGCTAAGAATTTGTGCAGGTAGTACGCCCACAGTGGTGGATCCACCCCTAGTCAGAGAATCTCTATGGAGAACTTAGAAATCTTAATTCTTTTAATAGCTTTCTATATGGTTATGGGTCTTTGGAGACGCATCGTCATACATACATACACTTTCAGCATTTCATTAAAGTAAAAATATGTTCTGAATCCACCTTTTGCCAGAAATAAACATTTTCGACGGTTATAATTTACTGACGACTGCAGATTCTTCACACGTAATTTCTTATATGATTTAGAGGGGAGATTTGTTTATCCAAAGGTTTGGAGAATTGCCAAATGACACTCCAGGGAATGTAGAAATACCTTTGACGAGCTTTATTAACTCTATTGAGCTGCTAATTGATAGTACGTATAATAAGGCACATGTAGTTCGGTATTGTCCGTCGAAGTTGATGGATAAAGCGTATTTAATGATCAGTTCGAGGGCTTTAATAAATGAATTAAGTAATTCCATTGAGATGGTGATTGAGGGCGTACAATAGGGGACGTGCAGTTATTGTTTGACAATTGAGAGTATTAGATAAATTGCATGTAAGGGACCGTCTCAAAAATCTCAAAAGTCTCCACAATTCGCTTCATTTCCACCTTAGATGAAGTGTTATTGTAACACGTAAGTGTTACAATAACACTTCATCTGAGGTGAAAATTATTAGGAATGAAGCGAATTGTGAAGCGAATTTAAGCGAATTTTGTGACGGTCCCTAATGATGTTTGGGGCATAAGTATTTACAGGGCTTTAAATGTGGTAAGTTATCCTATCCTAGTGATTTTTCTAAGCTGGTGATCGAGGGTGTATTATAAGGCACTGTTTTCACAGTTGAGAATGTTAGATAAATTGCATGTAATGATGTGTGGGGCATAAGTATTTACAGGGCTTTAAGTGGAGTAAGTTTAGTTGAGTTATCCTATTCTATTGAATCTTCTATGCTGGTGATCGAGGGTGTATTATAAGGCACTGTTTTCACAGTTGAGAATGTTAGATAAATTGCATGTAATGATGTGT
>JAUCNQ010162108.1:0-15803 GCA_032352715.1 Bougainvillia muscus
AAAACCCCCCCCCCCCCCCCCCTTGTATTAAGCACCTGAGAGTACTAACAAAATTCCCTGAGATTTTTTAGCGGAGTTTCCTTTCATTGACGAAAAAGCTTTTCTCAGATATCGATATCTTTACTTGATAATGTGGACGACTACCTTAAGAGAAGAAATGCGAGAATTTAATTTCGCGAATCGATAAAAATCGATTTTTCGCGGTAATTTAATTTCGCGAATAAGGATAAATCAAACTTTTCGCGAGAATTTAATTTAGCGAAACGTTTGTCTTTGATATTTTTCGTTGAATCGAATTTTTGCATATCGTTCGTCTTTATAATTTTCTCTTATGTAAATATAAGTTTTCGAGTCAAAAATGAGAATTTCCTTCCCTTCAAAACTTCAAAGTACTTTTTTCGTGAAAAAACGAGTGTCAATTGTTTAACATACAGTAGGGCGATTTAGCTTTTAATTTCTAACTTGTGCACTGCTAAAAATCGAGAATCACCATCTGACTTCTCACAGAAATGACAACTTACGCCATTTTCGGACAAATATCTTTTCAGACATTTCAAACTTGACTTGCGCCCAACCATAGTTGTGTACCATCTAAAGAGAACCAAGACAAAGAGTCAGACGGATGAGTTAGTGACGAGGAGAAAGTAATACACCAGAGATTTTGGGGATATGATCTTATTTTATTTCTAGCCGACAGTTTCATTTCTTACCTTATTTTACCCTTTAATTCCAAACTTTCAATTATCATCCTCTTAACAAAATCAACTTCCCCACCACTGGTATGACTTTCACTCAAACAAGCGGTACTGACGCTGGCAGGTGGTGTTCTGTGATCTGTGCGATCTTCTTGAGTATTGTCATCTTCCAGAGAGAAAAAAGGTGGGTTGCACATGCTGAAATCAATGACACCACCCTGTGATTCACGTATAGCCGATGAGAAAATAGGTTCCTCATTTGAACTTTTAACAACTAAAACCAGAATAGGATATACAGTGTATTTGTGATTTAGTGAACATGAGTAACTAATACCCACATCAGCATCTTACTCTAAAAATATTCTCGTAATTAATTCATGATTCAGTACTCGCAAAAAAGTAACACACAGAAATGCACACATTAGAAAACAGTGTGAATGTAACATGTTAACTTGTTCTATCTAACTTGTTCTGTAAAAAGTTTTAACATCGTTTTCTCTCCTAATACTTTGTAACTGATAAAAACAAAGCAAATTCCCAGTGGGTAGAACTAACATCAGGGATGAAATAGAGAAGCTAAATACTCAATTACGAAGTCCCCAGTGGGTAGAACTAACATCAGGGATAAAATGGATAAGCTATATATTAAATAACGAAGTCCCCAATGGGTAGAACTAAAATCAGGGATAAAATGGAGAAGCTATATATTAAATAACGAAGTCCCCAGTGGGTAGAACTAACATCAGGGATACAAATGGATAAGCTATACATTAAATAACGAAGTCCCCAGTGGAAGAACTAACATCAGGGATACAAACGGATAAGCTATATATTAAATAACGAAGTCCCCAGTGGGTAGAACTAACATCAGGGATAAAAATGGATAAACTATATATTAAATAACGAAGTCCCCAGTGGGTAGAACTAACATCGGGGATAAAATGGAGAAGCTATATATTAAATTACAAGTCCCCAGTGGGTAGAACTAACATCAGGGATAAAATGGATAAGCTATATATTAAATAACGAAGTCCCCAGTGGATAGAACTAACATCAGGGATAAAAATGGATAATCTATATATTAAATAACGAAGTCCCCAGTGGGTAGAACTAACATCAGGGATAAAAATGGATAATCTATATATTAAATAACGAAGTCCCCAGTGGATAGAACTAACATCAGGAATAAAAATGGATAATCTATATATTAAATAACGAAGTCCCCAGTGGGTAGAACTAACAGCAGGGATAAAAATGGATAAGCTATATATTAAATAACGAAGTCCCCAGTGGGTAGAACTAACATCAGGGATAAAATGGATAAGCTATATATTAAATAACGAAGTCCCCAGTGGGTAGAACTAACATCAGGGATAAAATGGATAAGCTAAATACTAAATTGCGAAGTCCTCAGTGGGTAGAACTGACATCAGGGATAAAATCGAGAGGCTATATATTAACCCTATTAGCACCGGGCTTTTTAGCCTTTGAAAACCTGGGGGAGGGGGGGGGGGGGGCATTGTTGCCCCTCAGTTTTTTTCCTGAATGGTAAATGTCAGAGACTTGAATCTTTGCATAGTTGTTACCCAACACAAACGGAATATTTGGGTTTGGTGACGTATGATATGACGTATTCGACGTCTTGATGACGTCATCATTTTGTCTTGAAATCGCGATTTTTCTGTACCTCTTTAGAACAGAAAATACGCCAAATAAAATCAAATTATTTCCTATAAAACTATATAAAACTATACTTTAGATTGAAATAATGTTTCCTATCGAAAATTGGCCGCAATTATAGAATTACTGGGGACACAATTGTACTCCGGAAAAGTCTGAAAGATTTCCGGTAATCCTGTAATTGACGTCATTTTCGGAATTAGCATGGTCACATGAACATAATAGTTTTCCATATTTCGATGGTGAAATATGCAAAATTTTATAGGTGGTTCTGACCAATAGCCTGTAATTTTGAAACTTTAAGTGGTGCGCCCCTGAAAATTTTTTAGAACATGCCAAATAGATTTTTACTAATTGTTGCATCGATTCAAGAATTGGGGCATTGCCCCCCCATCCCTACCCCTGGGTGCTAATCGGATAATAAAGAAGTTTTACAGTGGGTTGATCTGACACCAGGGATAAAATGGAGAAGCTATATATTAATACTTCGAGTGAAATAAGTTTTTGGACGGACCCTAAATACCTTTTATGTACTCTTCAGCATGATTGTTCTTCACATTTTGTTTTGCACATTCTAAAGACACTTGATCCACTTCCGTTGTAATCATTGTCCATTGGTGCAATCTCCATAACAATAACGAAAAAACACAGGATGCACCGCAACCTACAACAAAATTCTTTATTGACATTGGTCATCTATTTTCTGCGTATTGCAGTATATCGTCACTTTTCATGAAAATAATAATATTCGACATGTAATACATGTATTTATTTTCATCATTTCTCATCAAAAAATGCTTTGGATATTTGGATTTCTAGTTTAAAAATTAACAAAAACTTGAAAATTCTAAATTATTAAGTTTGCCAGAAAATAGAGCCAATGGTCATAAGCTCAAATCTTTAGCTTCGTTAAAAATGTTTTTATAGCAAATAAGGTAGATTTTAGAGGTAGATGTTTAGAGGTAATTTTACCCCTATAAATATTTTTACAGCTTAACTTTCCATAGATTTTTCATTTTTAATTTGCTATAACTTTTTTTCAAGTAAAGCTCAAGATTTGAGATTTTCACTTTTGACTCATTGTTCAACACTGAATCCAATTATGAGCATCAATTTGACTGAAAATGCAATCTAATGGCAGGTTGTCATGTCAGATAGGTGTATTAGGGTTCATCTCAAATGCTCTTGGCCTCATAAATACGCTTTAATTCGTTTCCCAAAAATCGTTTCATTTTCATCCCAAAAGAAGTACAAAATATGCACAATAACACTTCTTCTGAACGAAAATTGACTGGAACGAATCGAATTTACAAGCGAATTTCCTGTTCCTTATCTACCAACCTATATCAATTCCCACAATATTAGTTTTCTTCCCGACCAAATCTTCAATCCAGTGCACATAGTTTAAACGCAATGGGATGGTGGGAATTAGTCGGTCCAATGGTATATCAATGCAGATTCGGAAATATTTTTTCAATAACACTGTTGAAAGAGCTCGAAGTGAAGCTGGGTCCTTAAAATTTATATAGGGCTTTCCAGATGATCCAATGCAAACATAAGGTGCTAGTTCATGGAATTCCAGAGCAAGTTGTTGAAAATCAGGAGGTGCTTGTTTAAATATGTTCCTATCATGCATTGTAGGTTCTAAAGAACAGTAACTAGAACACATACAACAGATTCGAAACTCGTGCCAAACTAAACAAAAAAGACGATTGACACCGTGCAAAGAATATCAGTAGACTCATAACTTAATTTTTTTTATACAAAATAATTTCACAAAAACTATTCCGAACCCGAAAACGGAAAATAAGAAAGTCTTAAATATTTGCTTTATAAAATTATGATTTTTCATAAAAGATTTCCTTATTCTAAAAAAGTGTACAGTAGAAGTCCAATAGTAGGCACCCTCCGATAGTAGGCCTAATTTCGATAGGCCACTAAAAAAACTCCTATAGGAAGCCTCCAATAGTAACCTCCGATTGTAGGCACCCTCCGCAAGTAAGCACATAAAAGACTACTAAAACTGAAAGGAAGTGAGGCGTCTACTACTATTGTTTTCTACGGTATTTGTATACCTTGTACAGTACCTTGTACAGTGTACTCTAGAATTAGCGGACACCGTTCGTGTAAAGGAATTTGTCTGCTAATTAGAGTTGTCCGCCTTTTAGAAAGTTTCCTGTAAGAATTTGACCGAGGTTTTGCCAGTGAACAGGAAATAAATCGTCCACTAATCAGAGATGAAAACGAAACAATTTATGAACTAAAAAAACACACAAAACACAAAAACAATATTGAATACCATTAAATTTGGCCACATACACAAAAATAGGAGAAAAATATATAGAACATTTTACGATATTAAAAATCACGTGATGCATAGTAAATTATGTGTAAAAATATTCGCCATGTATAAATGTAGGTAAAAAGTAAAAACAAGTTAAAATAAATGCAAAATATTTTGCATTTATTTTAACTTGTTCTTACTTTTTACCTACATGGTAAATTAGGACACCGCATAAACAATTTGGTAATGGTATGTTTTAACAGGCCTTGATATAAGAAACATCTCAAACTTTTCTTACTATCGCTTCATTCCTATGAATTGGCATTCAAAAGAATTGTCTTTGTGCATAAAATGTATGCACAAAGACACTTCTTCTGAGATGATAATGAAACGATTTGTGAAATGAATTCAATTTTTTGAGAGGAACCGAATTTAAGAAATTTGTAAAATCACATTCAAAACAGTATACACCATTAATAATGGAACGAAAACTTTCATTATAAGTTCCATGATTACACACACAACATCTGAGACCATTGTTGAGAACTTATACCAAAAGTTGCTAATCACATGCAGCTATTATAAGAGCTTGATACTAGTTGTTAATAACTAATAACTTGCTCCTCCACGTTTTAATATTTTATACTTATGTTTCATAATTGAGTTTTTAAGGTTAAACCATGTTTATATAGACAACAGTATATTTTACAGTATATAACACACCAATAGTGACATAAACACTGTTTACACTGATAAATACTTAGGGCTGTACATGCAAGACTTGCAAAACGATTGTGACACCCTAGCCCAACGTAAATAAAACTTCAATTTACTTTAAATTATTTATAATTTACCAGCCTTTACACACATTGCTTATATATTAAAGGGGCCAAATTGTATCCTCTCTAAATACAAAGAAAAAACGGGTTGAATCCTACTAGTGTATGTTCAGTAATCTTCATGCCCAAGAAGCTACATCACGTAGACTGAAGCTGAAGGCAGGGGTTTAAAATACACTAGTGCCATAAGATGTACCACTGCTTTGCGACATTTTCTTACATAAATATTTGAAACACTTACCAAATGTATGAAGTGTGTGTTTAAATTCAACAAAGTATAAACATACACCAAAATCTATTTCTCAGTTTATCAGTAGTTTAAATGAGAACATTAGCTAAAAATCCTTATTTGAAGTAATGTTTACTTCTCTACCATTAAGTCAACACACCTTTTTTCACAGTTTTTTGTAGATTTTACCTCCTTTACAGTCAAATTTTTCGGAAATCCAAAATTTGTAATAAGGAAATTTTTAAACTAATTTTTTAAAGAGAAATTCAACATTTGACTCTTAACCATAATGGATTTTTACATTTTCAGTAAAAATCATGTTCATATTTGGAATAAGCATCGGAAAATGAGTAGATAGTTAAAATTTCAACTCTACAGCTTCTATTGTTAAACAGTTATAGCAAATTAAAAACCTATAATTTGTGAAAAGTCTAAAACTGTTTAGATGAATAATTTTTAAATCAGTTTTACCTCTTACTCTTCATAATGGTATGATTTGTTATTTGCTATAACTTTTCAACCAGGAACTCAAAATCGGAAAAAAGCAGGTTTTCCTAAAAACATATTTTCTAAAAAACGTAGTGTTAGATAGATGCCAGCTTTCTTGATCTTCTAATACAGCACTAGAGTATTACGTAAAATTACTATTTGAAGCAGTTTTCCCAATGAATCATTTTAGGCGTTTGTTTTACATAACATCGAGATAGAAAAATGTTACATAAAATCATCTTCGTCAATTGGATTGTCCATGTTTGAAGTCATGTTTGTTTCTGACATCAACGATGTGTAACTTTTAAGTTGCTGCTGTTCTAGTTTTTGGGCTTCTTCCAGTTTGCTTTGTGTCTTTTCTTCTTGTTGTCTTTTTCGTTCATTCTTGGCCTCAACTTGATCACGTTCTTCTCTTAGTGCTCTGTAGTCAATTTCTTTCTCAACTTTTGTCTTGTTAAGCCGGTTTAAGATTTCATTTTTTTTCTTCTCCACCGTGCAATGTTTGACATGTTTATTTTTGTGAAAACCCACCTGACCAACATCCATATCACCCGATTTCTTCAAATTCGACCACATTGTGTATACTATTGCAACATTATTCAACTTACAACCTTGAATACTGTTTGCTTTTGTCAGCTGACACAAATCTTCCAGAAGTTCTCCTGGTATAGAGTCAATGGTCATACCATTAGGCAGTCTGAGATAAATGTGAGCAGAAGATAGTTTATCAACATGAAACCATACATCTTCAGGCCATCCCCAACGAATGAGCTCTTCATTTTCATGTTTATCAAGACCAACGTAAATCAGAGCAGGAGGAGATACAGTAGTTGACTCAAAATAAAACACCATCTTCTTTCTTTTTTAACTAAAGGCAAATTTTGAGTTTTAGTTCCTTTTCCATACAAATATTCAAAGTAATGATGAGGTAGTAATACCTACGTAGGTGCAGTTGGTTTTCAATCAGAAAAGGGATTCTAGTAAACTACTTAAAAAACAATTTAAGTCCATAAGTTATTTTTAAATATATGTGAGGCCTCGATGAGTAAACGAGAATAGTTAATTTTTTGAAAGAGCCCATTTTTAGACTTTAAGGCCCTGTATTAAAAGTGTTGTCTGCGAAAAACTCATGGGAAGTCAAAAAAAAGGTCCATACGGTAGAGAGAGAGACTTACAGTCACCATTTTGCGCGTTGCGATTTTACTCACCTTGATCACACAGTGAAGAAAGTATATTGCCTCCTACGAACGACTATCAGATAGCCCATTTCGTTCTCAAGATATTTGCATTAAGTTAGCTAGCCTTCTAAGTATCATATTTAAATTTTTTTAAACATTTGCGAGTGTTTCATCATTTACCTCGTCAGCAAAATATTATAGAGGTCTAGAAGTAGAGAACGGTTCTATTTAGAGTAGATTTCTGTCCACATTGTGTAGCTTAAAGTGTCTTTAACACATTGGCATCGTTGGAGAGTCTAGGAACTTATTTGATATTATAAGCATTTCCACATTGTCAACATTTTTCTGCTGAGCGCAAATGACAGAAACTATGTCATCAATTATGTCGTATTAATATCATAAACTTTGCAATCAACAAGACCTCTTTCTAAGGACTACCTTCAGAATGGATTAAGTTTTTTCCGGAAATTACTCGCCAAGGGCTTTCATACATCAAAAAATAACTTCAGGGCTTAGTTTCCCTCAAAAAAGTCAACAACAGAATCTGTTCAAAACGTAATATCTAATCTATATCTAACTCCAAAGTTTACACATCAGAAAAGCTATACCCCTGGAAATAACACATCTTAACCACCTCAGCAGTGCTAGACTATATGCATGAACACAATATAAGGGACTGTCCACAAAATTCGTATCGATTTTCATACAGTATCCTTCTGTGATAAAAATGGTACGTATTACGATACGAATTTTATGGACGGTCCCTAACGGGGGGGGGGGGCATCCATAAAATTCGTATCACAAATCGTAAATTTTTCATCACAGTAGAAGTGACACTATCTTCGTGCATACTAGTATTAATACACATGTTACTTCCGTATGAAAATAAATGCAAATTTCGATACGAATTTTGCGGACATTTTCAATTTAGTTTCATATGCAGGACCATTATTTGAATTGCGGAACAGTGTGTTCACAGGCAATACGGAATACAGTTTGACATTCCTGAAGCGATTTAAAAGACAGAACAGATGGTCATATGTAGAACTAGTAAACTATCAGTCACTTTTGAATTGACAGAAATGACAAAGAAAACGTAAGAAATACTTAATATTCAATGCAAAATAGGATTAAAAAGTGAAGCATTAGTTTATTAGAGGTCAAGGCTAGATTAACGGGAGGATACACAAATACATCAAATAAAAGTATATACGATATTCAGTGTCCTATCCTTATTAACAAAGTTTAACGACAGATTTATCAGTCCCTACTTCACATCCCAACAGATAGAGTATGCTTTTATTTCGGGACTCTTTATTGTGTTGAAAGTAACCCTTCATCTTGGCTTCGTCATTTTCTTTGATTGCATTTCGCTATCTTTTCGAATTACATTGAAGGTGAAATTTATAACTTGAGCCTGCGAGAAATAATTCTGAAGTAATATTATTAGCTAATAATATCGTATTTCCTCGAAAGAGCGTCCGGGGTGCTCACTTATTTTTTGGGTTCTAGGAGGGGTGCTCATTCGAGGGGGTGTTCATTTCTTTTTTACTATACTGTAGTAGTCTAAAATAAATTTTAGCTCCATTGAGGGTGGCGCTCATTAAACTATTTTTTCCAAAAGGGAGGAGCCCATTCGAGGGGGGGGCATCATTCGGGGGCGGGCACTCATTCGAGGAAATTCGGTATTCATTGTGAGTAGAAAAAGCCAAAATCACAGAAAATATTTTATGTCATGCTTTTCTTGTCATGCACCCAGTATAACCGAGTGTAGTGGCGTGCACCTGTAATCTGGCTACTCAGAGGTAAATTATTCGAACGGTGTGAGTTCGTATCTAGTCTCAGGAACCGTTAGTCTATAAGTGGTTGAACGCGTAGAGGCACAACTGTAATCCTTGAGCTTACGGAGCTTAACTTAAATGGAACTAAAGAGGCGTGGGGCCGGATATTGCTGTCAAACGGATAGTATCACTCATTAAAACTCGGACTGAATTAACTCAAACAGCTAGGATTAAAATCCGAGTATAAATAAAGCACACACACACACACACACACACACACACACACTAAAGCTAAGGATTGGAGAGGCATCCAAATGAGTTGCAATATATAAGATCGCTTTTATTGTGAAACTAAATAACACTCCAGCCCCCAACATAGCAGTCAATGCTATCTAGGAAAACGATGAGAACATATCGAAAACATTTAACAAAGAAGTTACACACAAGATCAAATGTAGACAAAAAGACAAGAAACTAGTTTAACTAGTACAAGTTACTAATATCTCCTTAAAAATATCACAATATGTAGCAAATTTCAGGGAATAATTTCTCAGATTTCGGCAACATTATCAATGTGTGTTAAGCCATTCAAAGCAAAACATTTCTTCTCATACGAATCGGCCATATATAATTTACCAGAGAACAATGCAAAATATCCTGTACTGTATGTTAAGATTTGTATACGCAGCAATTCATACATACCATATAACCGTATAAACCGTATAAAGCGAACTTTTAATTTCTTATATCTATTTCTTTCAACTTTTCAAAGTGCTACACAATGCCATTGAAACATCTTATACTAACTCTAATAGTGGAGTAGGGTTTAAGTGCCCTATTTAAACGGAAATTAACACATAAATAAATGAGTTTTAACAAAATATAAACACAATAAAAACACAGAAAAAAGACCAAATAGAATTAATAAAACGAGTCTAAACAGCATTCTTAACAAAGATATTTAAAATGCAGTCGCTTTTCAAATCTATAGGTAAAAAAATTACGTTGGAAATTTAAACTTCTATCAGTACAGTAGATAATTCTAATACACGAGTTTCAAGATTAAATGAAATACTTGGGCAAATAGAATTTTAGTAGTATTATGCTAGAGATTTTTTAAATACAAATTTCCAATTCTGTAGGAAAGAATGAATGAATAGAATAGAGCAAATGATCATTGAACAGACTGAAAAACAAGCAAATTATCTTGATCATAATAAGGGCTCGTCCACAAAATTCGTATAAACGCTTTTCATCACAGAATGAGTGTCTTTGTACATACTTAGTATCCACAAAGAGACTCCATCTGTATGAAAATTGACATGAATTTCCATACGAAATTTGTGAATGGTCACTACGTGAATTTAAAAAAGTCATGGAGATTTCCAACACAGACGAAGTTATAAGTATGACAGTATTGTAGTCTAAATACTTTTTTTGGAGAGATCACAGAATGGAGTGGTCCCAGAAAAACTTTCGATAATAAGTCTAGAAACATTGAGCATTTAAAATTAAACAATTTTAGCTTTCAATTCTCCAAAAATGTAATATAATCTGTAAGACAACCCAATAATACATCAGATTTAAGAGATTCATTGTTAGCTCCATCTTTTCGCGTTTGAATCTTGATTAATTTATTGTCCATCTCAAGCTGCCAAGACTTACTCATAGCAAGTTCAACTATGTCCTTCTCATCCATGCCAAGCAACACAGAAAGTCTATTTACCATAATATGTGAGTATGCTCTGTCAATTAGTTCAATTAATCGCACACGTATATTCTCATTCAATTTTAGCATTAATGGTTGCAACAGTATTGACCATTCAGATTTAGTTACAGCAGTGATTGCATTAGGAAAATCTCTTTTCCATAAAAGTTTTCCAACCTTCCATATATCTAGTAGTTCTGAACCTTGCTTCTTTCTTTCATCTGGTATGCGCTTCCATAAGAACTTAGCATTAACAGTGTCAAACTTTATAAGATACAGTGTAAGTAATTGTTTGTACAAATCTGCAGATCCATCACCATTTGATGCGAGCTCTTGTTGCTCAAGAGAATCCATCAATGAAATAATATCTTCACTACTATCCATTATTCTAATTAAGAAAAAATGATTGTTTTAAAAAGGGTTAAAAAGAATGATGACCCCTCTGAAACCATATTAAACCCAGGCTTTTGTGGGGAGAAATGGTCACTAGTGGAAGATCGCTTGCCACATGAGTATCAACATACAAGGACAGGGATGTATAATAGAAGCAAATTGTGTTTGCTCTATAGTAACAATAGCAGAGAATCTTTGACAACTTACTGCTTTTTAATTTATTAAGATACCTTAGCAAAGGTTGAAATAACAAGGCCGGCTGGTATTCTTCAATTAGCCAGCTATACGTCAATCCAGATTGCTGAAACAAACTAGCATTAAATACTATAATTACTATAATAAAATGATTCTAAAACATATGTTTTTAGTCTCAAAGGTTTTATAACATAATCTATAACCTATGTATACTTAAAGGAAAGTTAAAATTTCCGATAGCAACCTTGCCATTTTCCTTAGCAGCGACTTATTATCTGCTTCAGGGGGTAATATTCCATACTAGTTTTTTAAGAACTTCTTGAAGATCGATAATTAGCTATACCTTAATGGTGCTTACTTTTGCAGGTACTAATATTCGTGAGTTTTCGCGAATTTAACCATATGTACCATACCATGTCCTATAAAGGTCAATCCGCGAAAATAAATACCCGCGAAAAATCCCCAAAATACTAATTTGCAAAAATAAATAGCTATTTTCTTCGATTCGGGATCTCAAACATTCATTCTAACTTCAATTGCTACACTGGACTTAGCATCTTGGTTAAATGCTTTTTCTTTTACTTAGAAAAATGCATTTTACTATTCCAAGATTTGTGTCATTCGTGAAAATTAATAACCACGAAAAAGCCTAAGACTTCCATTTCGCGAAACAAAACCCGTGAATTGAACATTTTTCGGACTAGCAAAAATAATACCTGCAAAAATTAGTACCACTAAGGTAGATAGTGAGAGCGATATTTTGTATTTACTACATCAACAACGAAAATTTTCGTCAGAAAAAGTTTTGGTGGAAAAACTTTCAGACAGTTTTTTAAATTTCAGCGGAAATTTTCGGACACATTATTTCAATGCAGAAAAGATTTCGAACAAGTATTCAATTGCAGGCTTGGTCAGGAAAAGACTGAAGGTGTGTGGGACACCACTTGCATGTTTTATAAATTATAGACAGGCGTTAGATTTTTGATGCACCACTGAAAAGGCTCAGAAGAGGTGTGATCACACACCTAAAATAAAAAGGGCACGAATGTTATTGCTAGTACAGTGGAGCGCACAAAATACAAAAGAGATTTTATTATTCTCTGATGGCACAGTATTTCACACATAACTGAAAAAGGAACTATATTATATCGATAATAATAACTATTTGAGGAAACATGTGCTATTCAATACTTTCATGCACTTCAAGTGTTGCATTCGCAAAGGTCTTACCCCTTCTGACTCCTAAAGCAGGGATTCCATTTTTAACAAACTAAGCGTGTGGTAATGCGAACCCCACAAGTTGATGCAAGTGTGTGTGGAGACGTGCGTGTGTGACCGCACGCCTTTCCTGGCCATTCCTGCAATCGCTAAATTTCCACTTCGAAGGGAAAAATGTATTAAAATGATGCAGAAATATGCTTTTAACTTCCTTTTTTCCTCAAACAGAATATTTGTTATGACAAAATAGGTTCATAAACAGATGAATTGCATACAACTGACGTTTAAAATCACTTTCCTATTACTTTGTATAGTTTTAAAGCCATCAGTCTAATTTTATTGAAATAACAGTGAACCCAAAAGTTTTTTAATGGAAAAACCTTTGGCGGTTGCAAATTTTGAACAGAAAAAATTCAGAAATTTTCGTCTGAAAGATTTTTGTTGTTAATGTATTATTTTACGCGTGAGTCAGGGAGGCCTGAAACCTGTTTTTGTAGCGTCCGTTGCACTTCACTTGGTCTACCACCATTGATATACTTTGTGTGTTTTAATATTATCATTATTATCTTTTATAATTATACAGGTTGACTACGTGAGAAAATGTATACAAATTCTGTTATAAAAGTAGGGCCTGTGGAACTAAGGCTTCGTCAGCCATGCCATTGTCATTCCTGACCAAGCTTTCCAACATAAAAGTAGCACAGAACACTACTCCCAGGCTGAAGATAAATCGGGACGAACTCTTACTCAGAATAGAAAATAGATAAATTAAATTACAATACATAAGGGACCGTCCACAAAATTCGTATGGAAATTCGTATCAATTTTCATACAGGAGTGTGCACAAAAACACTTCCTCTATGATGAAAATGGTTCGTATTTTGATATAATATAAAAAATATTTATGATTATAATTGGTAAGAAAAATGAAATAAAGACGTTCATCTCAAGCACGAAGTATATCATTTTTTCTCCTAAGTAAAAAACAGAAATAAAAATAAAAAAAAATAAAAAAATCCTTACATTTCAGGAACATTATTTTCGAGAATCGGTCTCTTCTAAAATTTTCGCGAATTTTATTTCGTGAATCGAGGCAAAATTCGTGGAATTCGCGAAAATTAATGCATTTAAGGTACTTACATAAGGTACAGCATAGCTGTAAGATCGTATTAGGGCATTTCATCATTTCCGAACACAGTCACAGAGTGTGAATTGACTTTTTAAAAGTGACCAGCAAATTTTTGGTACAAAAGGTTTAACCCAATTTTGACCAGAGAATTTCACAGAAATTAGATGAAAGTGACCAGCGAAAATGTAAAAATAACTAGCGAATCTTGATTCGCAGGCCCTTAATTCGTACCCAGGTCTATTACTAGGTCATTGGACCAAACTGAAAAAGCTAGAAATAACGCAACGACTAGAGAGGGGTAGGCATGCTGCTTAGCCCCAAAGCCTATTCATCGCTGCTTAATGCAGAATCGATTTGTCTACGTATCATGGTAGCTACATTTAACGGAAATCTAAAGACACTATTATATCTTGCTATAGTGCTACAAATGTTGCTGATGAAGAAGATGCGGAAGATTTTTACGAGCAACTACAATCTCTTATAACACAAACACCAAAACACGTTGTTATAATAATTGCTTGTGATATGAATGCAAAAATCGGAGACAATGATAATGGTAGCATTTATCACGATACTACCAACAGGAATGGTCAGCTACTATTGGACTTACAGAAAGAGTGTGATCTGATTGATCTACTGTATCAACAAAGTTTCAAAAAAGAAAAGGCAAGCTATGGACCTTCATGTATCCAAATGGCGGAAAAGCACAAATTGATCACATTCTTATCAACAGTAAGTGGAGGAATAGCGCAGTTGATAGTCAATCCTACAACTCGTACTTCTCCATAAACTCTGACCACCGACCATGTTCATCAAAAATCTGTCTCTCTGAGAGCACGGAAGTACGGAAAGTACAGTACGGAAGACCAAGAAAATCCAATATGACTGGTCCAAGCTTCTCATAGACCAGGTCATACGAACAACATACGCAATAGAAGTTAAGAATAAATACCAGGCGCTACCAGATCTAGAAGCCAATGAATCTGCCACTACCATGTATGGAGATATAGTTTTAGCGCACCAGAAGTCTTCAGAACTTCATGTCCCTGTAAAACCTAAACCCAAAGACGGCTCTGGGAAAGTGACATTGTGACTGAAAAAAGAAAATTATTACAAAAAGAATCGAATGCAGCCAAATACTATCATGGTGTCTCCCCCTCCCTCCCCCCTTTAAACCATTGGGGGGGAGGGGGTTTGGTGATAAAATGGGGGGTCCAAGTGGGGAGGCAAAGCTATATCTGTGGGGAGGGAGAGGGTGGTCGCTCATTTCTTGGTACAGTTGGGTTGGAAGGTGAGATTACTATTAGTCATTTTCTCTAAATTGTTTCATCATTCTCACCTCCGGGTGGAAAATGCTCATGAAAATCAGAAAGCCAGATTGGCATGGTCAGTTGTTAATGAGATATCCGGCAGAAAGATTCCAAAACACATAATACTCAGGAAAGACCACTTTGCTAATCTACTTGGTCAACCAACAGAAATTGACGACCAACCAGTATTGAAAGTATTTGACACTCTCCTGGTGATAAGCCTGAAATATGGGTCAAAGGTGGTCTTCTACCATTCCCCAAAAAGGAGATCTTGCCATTTCTTCTTATTATAGAGGCATCACTCTATCTTAACTGCCGCAAAGATTTATATAACAGAATGCTTCTGAATAGGCTCCGCCCACACATTGACACAAAGCTGAGAATTAATCAAAACGGTTTAATTAATAATTTAAATTAATCAAAATCCTATTGCTTTGAAGATTAATAGAAGGTGTTAAAGGCAAAGAACTTCCAGCAGTGCTAACATTTATTGAATAGAATAGAAATAGAATAGAAATCATTTATTTGTATAAATAATAGCTTACAATATGATTTGGCCATTCGGAAGTATAAATATCAAAAAAAAGTTCTTGTATACAAATTAACAGCTGTCACGATACATAAAAATTGGAACAGATTAATAAGGCCTAGTAATATTACAACAGGAGACCACAC
>JAUCNQ010162219.1:0-15801 GCA_032352715.1 Bougainvillia muscus
CTAGTTGTCCAGAGAGGAGACTTGCAAAAAATTGAGCCAAAGGATGCAGTAGAAAGCTTTTTACAGTCCAAAAACAGACCTATAAGGGCTGAAATTAGGTGTTTTTTCATAAGGCGAATACGGTCTTAAAACACATCATCGAAGTTCCAATTTTCAATAAATATACCCTACATACCTTCATGTTGTTGGGAGCACTTTCAAAGTTCGTCCATATCCATTTTTTCTAGTAACTTTAACGAGAAAAAACACTGCACTCAGGGTTGATATTTTGTTAGCGCATAACGAAGATGCTAAACATATCTCTCTTCATAGCGTACAAAATAAAAAACAATATACTATTAATTTATTTATTATTTTTATTTATATATTATTAATTTTATACAAAGTATGCACAATTACACTTCATCTGAGATGAAATTTATTGATCTAGATTAATTAATTAATCTAGTGTGGCATGGACTAATGTTTATATACAAACATTTTGAGATAAAAACTCGGTTATTAAGAAAACAATACATTAGCTTGTTATTGAGTTGGTACGATGAAATGATGAGGTATCATTTCGCAGCACCTTTAATCCTAGCCTACCTAATAGACCGCTTCGCTAACGCCCCGCGAAGTGCAACGTAAGCGGTCTACCTAGGAAGGCTACTTTAATCCGCAAAATATTGAATATTTCTAATCAAGTAAATACATTCCGAGAACTTTGCCTATTTTTAAGCAGGGGCGGAAACCTGTGCAAAGATTTCATCGTAGCATCGAAGTCGTGGTCATCTAGTGTAAACTACTGCTAGTTTAGCTTGGACGGTTTGTTTTGATACACAGCCGTCTTCATTTTACGCTAAAAATAAGTTGATACTTCTCTGTTGGAGTTTGAGAGCCATTGATTATCCGTCTTTCTCTTGGCCCCGAATAGGTTTGCATTGCTCTATGACCATGCGTGAAATATAGCCTACCTTTTGACCGCTTCGCTGAAGTTCCTCCAAGCAAAGTGCAACGAAAGTGGTCTAGCGTCATATGGATCTGACTCTGATTGAAAGCATAAACAAATCAGAAATTAGTAAATATACACAGGGCAAGCAACAAGTTCAGTAAATCAAGACAACAGCTTTCCAGGACATGACCTAAACATTTTATATGCTTCTCAAAGCTAAACTCCGCGATTGTTAAAACGCGTGCATTTTCTAGTTGATTATGAAACGGCCCTGGGTACGAGGTTGGTCTTTGTGCATACATAAGTGTGAAACAAATTTTGTGGACTATCCCTAATATTTTTGATTTATTTTCAACCACTCTCAAATGACTAATAGTATATATATAACTTATGACTTTAACTTGATTGTTACTTCTAATAAACTGTTGGAAAAATTCGTATGAGAAGTTGTATTAACTTTCATTCAGATAAAGTTTCTTGAAAACCTTTAATATTTATCCCTTTAATACCTAATGGTAACAAAATGGACATACACACTTTAACAATCCTGAAGCAAAATGCTTCAGGATTGTTTAAGTGTGTGTGACCATTTGATGGACACCATATTGCTGCAAAAAAAAAGTAAGAAGATGGAAATAATTTGATAATTGTTCTTGTCTTTCAGGATTATTTAGAAACAAAAAGACTCGTATTTTCTCGATTTTATTTCCTCAGTAATGATGAATTGCTTGACATACTTGCAAATAGTAAAAAAGTTACATCTGTGCAACCCTATTTATCAAAATGTTTTGGGAATGTTAGCAAATTAGAGTTTGATTTGAAGCAAAGGCCGCCAGTACCAGTATGTGCTATCGTATCGATGGAAAAAGAAAAACTGTTGATGCCTAAGTAAGTTACCGTTTTGTTCTTAGTGCTTAAATTTTTACAACTTTTAAAGCTTAAGAATAACTTAAAGCTTTGCGGAGTAATAATGCTTTAGATATTGCTGAAGATTGAAATGATGTCTAATTGTTCGAACTAAATTAAATATGGATTAGCTTTATCTGATATTAAATCTTACTGATTATAAATCAATTTTGATTGGTTAAAGCAGGATTTAATACTGGATTAAGCTGATCAGAGTTTAATCCACGTTCGCACAACTGGAATCCCAAAAATAGCATTTTTCCTTTTACTTACTAGAATCAATTTGTACAAGTGATTTGTAATTCCGATTGAGAATAAACTCGTTATTAATTTGATACAGTTCGTATGTTTTAGTTACAGCAAAGACGTTTTTAAATTCTTGCAAACGTGTTCGTGTTATCCAACTTCGTACCCAGCGGCACTTGTCTCTTAGAGACAAACGACACATGGTACGAGATTGTTATAATGTTATTTGTTTAGATCGTTAAAAGCCCGTGGTCAAGTAGAACAATGGTTAGTTAGTGTCGAAAATGCAATGTTTGATACATTGAAACTTTTACTAAAGAAATCTATTCCTGAATATTCACATGAAAATTTTATGAAGTTTATGCAAAATAACTGTGGTCAAATTGTTGTCTCTGTTATTCAAATCATGTTTTCTTCAGATGTAACCCATGCTTTATCTGAACTTGAATGCGAGGTTGCTTTAAAAACAGTGAATGATACAATTATTAATACACTGGATATTCTTGCAGAATATGTAAAAAAAACGTTAGTTCTACACGAACGAAATGTTGCAGTTTCATTGATTATTATTCTTGTTCATTCTCGAGATATTATTTTTGATCTTATCGCGTCAAATGTACAGTCCCTAGATGACTTTCAATGGAAAAGGTAAGTGTTTGTTTCAAAATGCACAATGTTAGAAAATGGTCATACACGCTTAAACAATCCTGCAAAATTTGCTGCAGGATTGTTAAAGCATGTGTGGCCGTTTGTAGACCTGTGCATTGAAGGGTTGATTTGTTTCACAAAGCGTTTCATTTTCATCTCAGAAGAAATGACCTGTGCATACAAAGTACGCCCAAAGACACTTTTTCTGAATGAAAATTAAGAAGGGATGAAGCGAATTTATAAAGCGATTTCTAATTATCTTCAAATATATCATCAAATCATCAAAATAACTGCTTAGATATTTTATTCTCTAATTCATATCACAAGTCATATCTATCACTGTTTAAAGTAGAGGGTTTTCCGGTGAAGAAATTGACCTTTTCTGATTGTAAAAACGTAATTTTGCTTTTTGTTGAGCAGAAACTGTAAATTTTGCATACCCAATCATTTGTTTAAAAGAAAGCAAAGCGCGTTGTTGTTATATATTATAGTGTGCTTTGTATATGTTTTCAAGCTGTTATGCTTATTTGTACTCGATTGTTGAGAAATATTGGATTGAATTTAATAGTCAACTGCTTTGAATTATCAAGACTGAGTCCTCATTTGAATTTAAAACTCCACGATTATTTGTATTCTGTTGCATACACATGTCGCCAGGTTACGACGTAATACTTAGGGACCGTCCACAAATGTCGTGTGGAAGTATGTATGAATTTTTATGTAGAAGAACTGTTAATACGCACTAAGGCTTCGTCTCAAACATTCACTTTAATTCGCTTCACAAATCGCTTCATTTTCACCTCAGATGAAGTGTTATTGTGCGTGAAGCGAATTTAAAAAGCGAATTTTTGAGACGGTAGCACCTATCTGCGATAAAAATGGTGTCGAGTGAATGACACGTGACCTCTGATTACGCTAATATATGCTTATTATGCGTCCGGAAACACTAAAAGGACTACTCCAAGCAGTTCTTTCAACCTCGTTCTCAGTGACCCTTTTCGGAACGGGAATCTTCACGTTTTAACGCGATTGTTTGCAGAGCAGATATGGACCACACACAGGACAAAAACATAAAAGCCCTAAGGTCAACACAACAATAACTTTCATGTTCATAAGTAACAAAATGTATAAGCTGTTTCGACTTACATTTACTTTATAGACACGCGTAATAATCCGTTTTTAAAGATTTGTTACACGAATGTTGTAGACAGTCCCTGAACTCATTCAGTGTTGAAGATGTGAGTGATTATTAATCAGTGTTTGATTATCACATCGGCTTGCATTAGTGTAACGTGTATTGACTAATTATTATTGAACGTTTTACTCGTTTCAGGCAGTTGCGATATCGCTGGGATGAGAATTTGAATAACTGTATTGTTGAACAGTCAAATGCTTCATTTACTTATGGCTACGAATACCTTGGTTGTTCTACAAGACTTGTTATCACACCACTTACCAATCGTTGTTTTCTTACACTAACTGGCGCTCTTCATTTTTATCTAAGTGGATCACCCATCGGTCCAGCTGGGACTGGCAAAAGTGAAAGTGTAAAGGATTTAGCAAAGATCTTTGGTAAACATTGCATTATTTTTAACTGCTCAGAAGGGATTGATTTTAAAATGATTGGAAGGTTTCTTTCAGGTGTCTCACAGTCAGGTTCATGGTGCTGTTTTGATGAATTTAACAGAATAGACCGTGAAGTTCTATCAGTCATTGCTCAACAACTACATACTATCAGAACAGCAAAATTGTCAAACGCAATCAGATTTATGTTTGAAGGTAGAGATATTCGATTAAATCTAACATCGGGTACGTTTGTTACTATGAATCCAACTTATGCTGGTCGTGTCGAGCTACCCGATAACTTGAAATCGATGTTCCGTCCAGTTTCAATGGTATCTCCAGATAATGTTCACATAGCAGAGATTATATTGTTTTCAAATGGATTTTCGAAAGCTGAAACTTTATCACGGAAGTTAGTCAAAGTGTATGATCTGGCCAAGAAGCAACTCTCCCAACAGGTAGGTTTGTCATCAATAGTCTATATTAATTTTATTGATATTCTGTAGGAACTGTTTTATTTCGTTTTATTAATTCACTTCATTCTTATAAATTGTCATTATGAGATGAAAACGAAGCATTTATTCTGAAACGAATTTAAGCGAATTTTTAAGACGAAACCTTGCTGTTCCACGATGATGAATATGCATAATGTATAAATTCTGAGAATTCACAAATAGCCACTAACTTTAAGAGTTTGAATTCAAAATCTTTAAACCCACACAGTAAGTTTTATGTTCAAACAGTGTTATTTCTTTTATGTAACATGTAAGGGACCGTCCACAAAATTCGTATCTTAATACGAACCATTTTCATCACAGAAGAAGTTTTTTTGTGCATACTAAGTATGCACAAAAACACTCCTTCTGTATGAAAATTGATACGAGTCCCTTATACAAATTAATTGTTAACTATAACCAGTCCAGGATCTAAGTAAGACACTAGTCATTTAACCCTTTCAATTCATGTGTAATTATTCACGAAAAATATTTTTATATTGTTTTTAGCATCATTATGATTTTGGTCTAAGAGCTATCAAAGCAGTGCTAACGATGGCTGGTGAAAGATCCGTCAAGTGTGTATAATACTTAATATCTGTGGATTATTTAACTAGGGCTTTGTCTTGAAGATTCGCTTTACAAATCTGCTTCATTTTTATTAATTTTCATTCAGATGAAGGGTCTTTGTGCATACAAAATATGCACAATGAGGCTTCTTCAGAGTGAAAATAAAAGGATTTTCTTCTGAGATGAAACTGAAGCAAATTGTGAAACGAAATTTTGAGATGAAACTAATAGATATAACGACACGCTTCTCCTGTCCTCATATTTTTAGGGGCGTTCAAAATTATCATTTACTCAATGTCATTGGGCCACTCGAGATGAAGGGAATTGTTTGGCATACATAATATATGTAAAAAAAAATAATACTTGTGCCTTAATAAAATGCTTCAGTTTTCCATATTATCTGCAATAAATACTATTACATGCAAAACATTTTCTGTTTTCTTATGGTTCCACTTAGGGACCGTCTCAAAAATTCGCTTAAATTCGCTTCACAATTTGCTTTATTCCTATTAATTTTCACCTCAGATGAAGTGTTATTGTAACACTTACGAGTTACAATAACACTTCATCTAAGGTGAAAATGAAGCGAATTTAAGCGAAATTTTGAGACGGTCCCTTACTGTTAGTTTTGTATGATACTTCTACAATAGTTTCAAACGGGAAAAACTTAATTATCTTGTGTACTATTTGGAAATCGGGATAAAACAAATACTTTCGGTTCGTCTCTCAAAAATTCGCTCTACAAATCGCTTCATTTTAACCTCAGATAAGGGTTATTATGCATACAAAGTATAGGAATGAAGAGAATTTATATAACGAATTTTGGAGACGATTCCTGAAGATGTATTTATTACGTAAAACAAAGATCTGTTAATTACATAAAAATCTGTTCCAGATTTTCTCTAAAAGTCAAATAATTGTATGTAGCCAAAATCAGATGATCTGGTCAAGTTTCGTTCTTTTAGGAACCGTCTCAAAAATTCGCTTCATTCCTGTCAATTTTCATCTCAGATAAAGTGTTTTTGTGCATACCTTGTATGCACAATAACGGTATGCACAATAACACTTCATCCGAGGTGAAAATGAAGCGATTTGTGAAGCGAATTTATAAAGCGAATTTTTCAGTAGAACCCTAACAAATGTTATTATTTTCTAGTACTGCTGGCACAATCAATGAAGAAGGGGTATTAATTCAAGCTATATGTGATTCAAATTATCCAAAACTCATTTTTGAAGATTTAAAAATATTTCAACAGTTTCTAGAAGATGTGTTCATTGATGCTGGAAAAAACATTTTTATGGATATCAATCCACTTGAGGTAGGGAAGAGAATCTGCAATCATAGAATTCAATTCAATGAAAATGTTAATATCCCTTCAGGCATTATTCCAAGCACCTTTTTTTGGCTGTTAACAGCCCAAAGAACTGATTCTTGAATTGAGTTTTAAAACTCAATCTTCATACAAGGTCTTGCATGATACTTGATTATGATTATTAAAACATTGCGATTACTACTTAAAAACCTCACTTACATACAGATTTAAATTGACAGAACTTGGACTAGATTATACATGAAAATATAAATATGGCACCCAATACGAAGACGGGTGGTATTTTGTAAGAAAATGTTACCTTGTATTAGCCATAAATCTATTTAGAGCCTGTTTTAGAAAGTTTAAATTGCAAAATTTTCTTTGCCGCCCAACATTCTGTTGGTATTTCACACGTGCCTGATCACTGCACTTGAAGTCTTTGTATAGTACCGAAAAAAACTCAATCAGCCAAAGTTTGCATTTTCAAAAAGTGCTTGGAATAATGCCCTTAGGGCCGTCCACAAAATAAGTATGAGAACTTTGTATCAATTTTCATTCAGAAAGTGTCTTTGTACAGCCTTCACTTCTTCTATGATGAATATGGTACGACTTGCAATATGAAAGTTTGCACTCTGTAATTAAGGGTTCGTTTCAAAAATTCGCTTCACAATTCGCTTTATTCCTATTAATTTCATCTCAGATGAAGTGTTATTGTGCATACTTTGTATGCACAATAACACTCACTAAGGTGAAATTGAAGCGAATTGTGAAGCGAATTTAAGCGGATTTTTGAGACGAACCCTAACTTGATGTTGATCGAACTGATTAGACTACATTTATGTGTTAGTTCCATTTTGCTTTTATATTTGTAAAATTCAGCAGTGATAGCGCTCTGCTTGATTGTTTTCCAATATTTCTTCTGAATGAAAATCGATTTGAATATATGTATAAATTCTGTGGATTGCCCCTTTTTCTTGTTTATTATTTATTAGAAGTCCATTGGTATTGCATTACGTCAGTTGATTCTACAACGATGGCCATCACAAGTTCAAAAAGTGATTCAGCTTGATAACACACTGAATGTACGACATGGGGTTATGCTGGTCGGACCAACAGCTGGTGGTAAAACTACAGTCCGGAAGATATTAAAGAGAGCTTTAATCATTCAAGAAGGAGGGCATAAACTTGAAGCTGAAGGGGATGATGAAGAGAACCAGGTATGCTGAAAAAGCGCATTCCGTTGTTAAAAACCTATAAGTTTTAAATTGCGCAAGGTTACACTGCATGAAATCGAGATAACCAGTTTTTAATTACGCATGATTATTATATATCTATAGAAAATCTGGAAGACAGATCGCTCCATTTACACTACAGATGAAGTGTTATTGTGCATACAAAGCATGCACAATAACACTGCATATGAGATGAAAATTGACAGGAATGAAGCGACGGTGGTTCCTATGTGTGTAAATAATGTGTGATCATTTATACACGGTTTATCGAAAAATCCAGCTAATTTTTATTAGCTAGCTTTAAGAGGACCAGCCTACATTTATTTGTTTAGGGGAATGTGAAATCAATTGTCGATATGGTAACTATAAATCCAAAGTCGTTATCTCTTGGTGAACTGTATGGTGAATTTGATTCCAACACTGCAGAATGGACTGATGGATTGTTATCATCTACTGTCAGAAGATTTGTTACTGAAAATTCTGAAAGTAGAAACGAAGAAGAAGATATTGATAGAAGTCCTTCAAAATTAAAAATGCAAGATACTGATGGTACGACTTATCTTTAGCTTTGATTTTTAAGTAATAGTAAGGGACCGTCTCAAAAATTCGCTTAAATTCGTTTCACAATTTGCTTTATTCCTAATAATTTTCACCTCAGATGAAGTGTTATTGTAACACTATCGTGTTACAATAACACTTCATCTAAGGTGAAAATGAAGCGAATTGTGAAGGGAATTTTTAAGACGGTTCCTAACAGGCCCTATTCCAGACCTTTTAAGAGTGCGTCAATCGGACGCTATCCGTTGAATAATGACGAAGAAATTGCCCGGTATATGTAAAATGGTCTTGAAAATACCTAGTTTTCCAAGAACTAATCGGACGCTTCCCTTTTAATCTAGATTACATAGGCCCTGAGTTTGTGATTTGTAGTTTTCCTTTTCATAACTGAAAAAATTGTCTTCATAAGAAGACTATTTTTCCAGTAATTAACAAAATGAAAACCAAGAACCAAGAACTGAGATCGTAGAGATGGAGTAGTATCTGGTTTACTGTTTTTATTTTATATACCGTATTTCCTCTTTTAAACTCCGCGGCGTTTATTTAATTTAAGAGGGCGGCGTTTATTTCAAAAATCAAATAAAAGGAACTGAAATCTTGTGTCAATTCAAAACATTAAGATATTTCATAAATATATCAGAGAAATGTACCAATTAATCCTTAGGAACCGTCTCAAAAATTCACTTTATTAATTCGTTTCATTCCTGTTAAATTTCATCTCAGATGAAGTGTTATTGTGCATACTTTGTATGCACAATAACACTTCATCTGAGGTGAAAATGAAGCGATTTGTGAAGCGAATTAAAAAGCGAATTTTTGAGACGAACCCTAATAAAAATATAAGCAGTAGCCTATCTAGACCTAGTCAAAGAACCAAGATAGAAACTATACTAAATTATTATTAATAATAGTTGTGGCACAGTATGTTAACATATTGAGCTCATAATTAAGTGGTGCCGTGTTCAAATCCAGGCCGTAAATCTTATCAATGCCACGGCTCTGGAAGGACATCAGTCCACCTGTTCCTCTGTAAAATGGAGATTGCCATGTTTAAGAGTCATATGATTGACAGAAGAGTGGTGAGCTCAGAGACGGATTAATAAATTGAGAGGGCTTGGTGTAACTTCTCCCCTAGTAGTGTCTAGTGGTGTGGTGGAGGAGGAGTAGTGATAACCTTGCATTACTGGGTGTTTACTATCAACGTATCGTATCGAGGAATAATTTGTTTTCCTTGACCCCACCTTGTGGGAAATTCCATTAGGAACCGTCCACAAAAGTCATTTCGAAATTCGTATGAATCTTTATACAGAAGGAGTGTCTCTGTGCATACTTAGTATGCACAAAGACAACCTGTGATGAATATGGTACAAATTTTGTGTACGGTACCTTAAAAACTGGAGGAACAAAAAAAATAATTCTAAGGATAACAATAATTACACAAGTTTGTCTTGACATTATATGTTTTAAGCTAATAAACTACTTGAGACACATTACGCTAAAACCGAATAAAGTTGAGTTTTTTTGCACTGGAGATCTCGAAGAAAAAAACAATTTCCGGTCGATCGGGTCCACTTCCATACCCGGATCCAGCTGACAGAAAACAAAGATAATTTCAAGTGTTGCCTCAGAAGAAATGGTTTAAGATCTATATTATGATATTCCTATTGGTAAATTAAGCTATAAATAAGCACTCACCCGTAGTTCTTTTTAGATATAAATTTGTATTAGAATTCTCCCAGCTTGTATGTTTATATAATGACCATGTAAGTTATAAACCTATCTATGTAGAAACCAGGTTGTTGTAAATTGCAATTTAAACTTGCTTTTACTGATTACTTAGTATGACGACACTAGGGGGAGTGTTTTAACAAATTTTTTTGAAATTGTTGAGTTCCAATATTTTTAATGAAAATTGTAAGGTTTAGTTAGATGTAAATTAAAACTTTAACAGACGATAGTTTTATGGTTCGTCTCAAAAAAATCGTTTCATTTTCATCTCAGAAGAAGGGTCATTGTGCATACTTAGTATGCACAATGACTCTTCTTCTGAGATGAAAATTGATATCAATGAAGCGAATTTTTGAGACGGTTCCTTACCTGACGTCTTTTCTGTTCAAAAGGTCATATGTTATTGTTGTTTTTCGATGTTGTTGATCCTAAGTTCCACAATTATCGTGTATGAAAATATTATATAGTAATTTCACCTAAGAAGAAGTGTTGTTTGGGTGGGAATACTACTTAAATATACTTCTTCTTACATAAAAAAATAATACGATTTTCGATACGATAATTAAGAACGTGCCCATATTTGATGGAATTTTATTATGAATAGAATTATGAAATTCGTATCGATTTTCATCACAGCATAAGTGTCTTTGTGCATACTAAGTATGCACGAAGACCTTCTTTATGTATGAAAATTGATAGGAATTTTGTGGAGGGTCCCTGACTGTTTCTATTCCTAGACTTAAATGATACAATTTGTTAACCCTTTATTACCAAATGTCAACAATGCATGGTCACATACATACTTTCACATCACTGCAACACTTACTGCAAGATAGTAAAAGCATATGTGTGCATTTGTATGAATACAGTGTCGGATCTAGAAGCCTAATAATAGCACGCAAGTGCCTGTGAAGAAATATAAAACCAGCAAAATTTCTTTGAAATTTTAATAGTTTTACACTTTTTCGCAGGTGTTTGCCTACTCTTGGATCCGGCCCTGGAATACTAAAACGAAGTAAAAAAAAATCGGTTTTGGTTCTATTCTGTTGTTGACTACATTTTTACTTCCAAAATCGATTCATTCACTATTATTAAGAGACTGAAATCGATATGATTTGTAAAGTGAATTTTTAAGTCAACAATAAATAATAAATAAGAGAACGCCTGAAAGATAAGTTTTTAAATCGTTTCATTTTCATCTCCTGAGAAGTGTTTTTATGCATACAAAGTATGTACTATTATACTTCTCCTAAGGGACTATTTCTTTAAGTATAAGTTATTTAGGTCAAAATAGTTTAACTGACCAGAGTCTTGGGGTTCGTCTCAAAAAGTCGCTTTAATTCGCTTCACATATCGCTTCATTTTCACCTCAGATGAAGTGTTATTGTGCATACAAAGTATGCACAATAACACTTCATCTGAGATAAAAATTGAATTTATAAAGCAAATTATAACTCAAATTAGCGCTCGTTTTAGAATTTCATTTTATAAATACATTTGTTTCATTTGTACCATTTTTACATTTGGATAAGGTTTGACTTAATGGAGAGTAGACTTATAGTTAGATCGTTACTTTTTTCGGACTTTCTTGAGAGTGCACTAGCTGCTTATTTTATCTGGGTTTAGATTAGACTCAATGTCGAATAACTGCTTATTTTGGACTTTCTTGAGAGTTTTGGACTTTCTTGAGAGTTGACTGTTTGTCAAATAACCGTTTTTTGATTCGGTTAAGAGTAGACTCAATGTCAAATGGCTGATTATTCTGACTTTCTTCAGATTAGGCTGTTTGTCAAATGGCTGCTTATTTTAATTGGGTTTAGAGTAGACGCAATATCGAATGGCTGCTTATTCCGACTTTCTTCAGAGTAGGCTGTTTGTTAGTCGAATGGCTGCTTATTTTGACTTTCTTGAGAGGAGACTGCTTGTCAAATGGCTGCTTATTCCGACTTTCTTGAGAGAAGGCTGATTGTCAAATGGCTGCTTATTCCGACTTTCTTGAGGGTAGGCTGTTTTTAGTCGAATGGCTGCTTATTTTGATTTTCTTGAGAGTAGGCTGTTAGTCAAATGGCTGCTTATTCCGACTTTCTTGAGAGTAGGCTTTTTGTTTGTCCAATGGCTGCTTATTTTGACTTTATTAAGAGTTTATTTGTTATGATATTGCTTTCATTTGTGGTTTCATACTTCTATAGGTAAATAGACTGTAAGCGTTGGATTGTTTCTTATAAAGCAATATTCCTGATTCCTTAGTAGTGTTTAAAACTAGAATTTGCCTGTTTCAGATCATTTTAAAAGTGTCTTTCAGTTTCGATGGTCACTCCACTCAGTGAAAGCGAAATTTAATCTTCCGGTTGTGAAATGTTTATCAAGAATTCTTTCACATATCCATCATCGAATTTGGCGTTGACGTCAATACCATGTTATCTCTGTGCTTTTGTTTTTCATAGCTATCTTTGTGTATGGAACTCAGGGCCTAAGGGCCGTCCACATAATTCGTATGAAAATTCGTATCAATTTTCATATAGCAGGAGTCTCTTTGTTCATATCAATTTTCACTCAGAAGAAGTTTCTTTGTGCATCCTTTTGCGTACTTTGTATGGTACGATTTTCGATACGAAATTTTTGTGGACAGTCAGTAAGCAACATCCTTAAATCAAATTTATCAGAAATCATACAATATTTGGGAATCTTTAGGAGCCGTCTCAAAAATTCGCTTAAATTCGCTTCACAATTCGCTTTATGCCTATTAATTTTCATCTCAGATGAAGTATTATTGTGCATACTTATGTATGCACAATAACACTTCATCTAAGGTGAATATGAAGCGAATTTTTGAGACAAACCCTTAATTGATTAGACGTCTTATAATTTATTAATTCTAGATTAAATCAGTGGTGGAGCCTATATCGTTAGTCAAACCAATTAGACGGAAAACTGAAATTAGCTGTTTTTCCACTAAGCGTATTTACTAGTTACAAAGGAGTGTATTTTCTGTTGTTGTTAAACGATAGATACCACTCATCATCGTTGGGTTTAAGAGTCTTATTAGAATTGTGTGAGAATTTAGGTTGGGTGGGTTTGCTTTTGTCGGTATTGAAATGAATTTGAAAATAACTAAAACTTTTCATATCAGAGAGAAGAAGCGTCTTTTTGCATATAGAGAAAACGCTTCTTCTGAGAAAAAGTGAAACCAACTCTGGTACAAATTTTTATGGATAATTCCTTAATATTCTCTTTCAAAAATAGTATCTTAAAAGAGGTTTTGCATGTGTCCATTCTGATTTATAGAGGAAGTACTTTTTCGTTTCTTCTGAGAGTAAATATGATTTCTGAAACTAAGGGACCGTAAAAGTCGTATGGAAATTTGTATCAATTTTCATATAGAAGGAGTGTCTTTGTGCGTGCTAATGTTTGCACAAAGATACTTCTTCTGTGATGAAAATGTACGCTTTGCGATACGAATTTTGTGGACGGTCCCTTGGCAGACGGGCTTTGCATATTTATCAAGTATTGCTAAAAGGGAAGTTTGAAAGAATAAAGCAATTAATTGCTTGAATCCAATGCAATTATTTTAATTATAATTTCAAATTTCTAGAAAACTAGCTAATCACAAATAGCGTTACCTTATTGGTTGATAATGATCTTAATTGTCATAGAGCACCAGTTAGATACGTTCTTATTTAACATTTCGTGATATCTAATTGAGAATACCAGTGAATAAGTATCCCAACGAACTTAATCTAAAACAGTGATTAAATATAAAATTGATTTTGTGAATTTTTATAGGACAATACTGATGTATTTTGCCAAATGACTTCATTATTTTCCTATATAATACTCACATTATCTGTTAACTGTGAAAAACTTCATTTATATAAGAGCCTTAACTAGTACAGTATGTAGAAATAATAGTTAGCATCCTATGTATTTTTTTTATAAATTTGACTTGAAGTTTGTATGTTTAAAGTTCCTACTAACTATATGTGGTTTATACCTGGGAAGGGGTGTTTTTGAAATGTTTTGTAGCAATTCAAAAAAATCCAGTAAAGTTAATTTCTGGATTAAGAGTCAATCATTAAAATCAGTTAAGGGACCGTCCACAAAATTCGTATCAGTGGTGTCAAAGTAGTGTCTTTGTGCATACTAAGTATGCACAAAGAAAGTTCACCTTAGATGATGAAAATAACACCAACTATTAAAGTCATTTTGAGAGGACGTATAAAATATAACATATCAAAACACTGAAAAGTCTTTTGTACGATCCAGGTTCTGATTGCTCAAACGCAGACCCTGATAACCTTCAGAATCCAGTTTAATTCTCAAGTTTAACCAATCAGAATTGATTTCTAATTTTCGAATTAAAATTCGAACTTTCATAGACTGATTGATTTCTAACAATTCGAATTGTTTATTTCACTCTTGAATGCAAATGTGTCCAAAAAATTGTGACATTTACAACAGAATTGTTAACCATTTGAAGCCCAGTGTTCAATTAAATGGACATATATGCTTTAATCATCCTGCAGCATTTTGCTACAGTATTGTTAAAGCATGTGTGAGCATTTTGTGTATACTAGGTATTAAGGGGTTAAAGTATTTGTGACCATGTTTAGACTTTTTATAATAAAAAGGTTAAAAAAAAAGAATTCTTAAAAATATTTTGTTACATTATTATATAATTATCATAAATGGTAAACGCCACCATGATAAATGCTATTGGCTTCGTATGGACAGAAAAGGTAAGTAACCGTCTCCAAATTTTGCTTCGTTTTATTCCTATTAATTTTTATTCAGAGGAAGTGTCTTTGTAAATACTTCGTCTGCACAATGACACTTCATCTGAGATGAAAACGATTTATGGAACGGATTTTAGAAGCAAATTTCTGAGACTAACCCTAAGTTTTAGTGTATTAGGGACCGTCTCAAAAATTCGCTTAAATTCGCTTAGCAATTCGCTTCATAATTCGCTTCATTTTCATCTAAGATGAAAATGAAGCGAATTGTGAAGCGAATTTAAGCGAATTTTTGAGACCGTCCCTTAGTGTTTAGTTATTTTATTCCAAATGCATGGACTATCCAAAACAAATTTCTAGTAAATATAATTTTGTTGGCCGGATAAACAAAAACATTTATTTCATTTATATTTTTTAATTTAGCCAAAACCCAAGAACAAGAAGCAACTCCAAGCTGAACAGAGGAGAAGGGAGTTAGAAATGGCAAATATTGCTAGAGAACTGGAAGAAAAGAAGCGTAAAGATGAAGAAAAAGAACAGGTATGTTTCTTCATCGTGCTACAGTCTCACTACATGGAGATTGGGATTATCCAGGATAATCTTTTTACTGTATTCGTTATTTTCGTTATAAAATCCATAATGGAGACGTATGTAGGTGTAATGTCTACTAGGTATATTCCCTAAAAGGGAATACATTTTCATACAGAAGGAAAGTTATTGTGCATACTTAGTATGCACAAAAACACTTCTTTTGTGATGAAAATGGTTCGTATGACAATACGAATTTTGTGGACAGTTCCTTAGGGACCGTCTCAAAAATTCGCTTGAATTCGCTTAACAATTCGTTTCATTCCTAATAATTTTCACCTAAGATGAAGT
>JAUCNQ010162330.1:0-15798 GCA_032352715.1 Bougainvillia muscus
TTTTCGTCAAATTTCGAAAAAAAATGTGTTCACGTAAATCTCTACTTGACGTCAGTTACGCAAATGAAACAGACGTGATTATCGTCTGCCGCCTAAGATATTTTAATTTTTTTTTAGGCAAACAAACGTCATCCTTGCATGTCTCAGTGACTACCCCTATGCCCAATTAGCTGATAAGTTAACACTTTAAATGAAGAAGCAAATTTTCTTTACAAAATTAGAAATTCTTTTTAGTGATGATTTCATTTTAGGAATTTTCGTGAGGATACATTTTTGCGAATTTACGGTTTTTAGATTGTTCCCGGATACTTTTTTTGTGAATGGGTCTTTCACAAACTTTTCGCGAAGTCATATATTTCTGCGAATGGGACCAAAATTTGCGAAATTCGGTAAAATTAATCCTCCCTAAAATTACTACACTACGGTATATAAACAAGATTGGGGATTTCCTCTTTCTAGTAGTTACAAAGTTGACGTCAACCCTACTTTTACTCAGATTCAAATTTAAATAATTTTTGCACTAACAACGATTTCTCTGTCTGGATTTAAAGGAAATAAAATAGAAGTTAAAAAAGTAAAAAGCATTGCTGTAAATTCACATACCTATGGGGAATATCTAATCCACCATCCACTGCACCCTTCAGTGCACCAAAAACTCTAGCACCAGTGGAAGTACGATTCAAACCAACATCCAGATAACATCTGAAGGCACCTGGCCCACCATCCACATCTTCAACATAATATTCTTCACCATCAGCCTTCTCTTGGCCAGTGTAATGCTCATTGAGCTTTAGTTTATGCAGTAATCGGCGAGCCACCAACAAACCAGTGCAGTAAGCTGCAGCATAGTTGGTTAACCCGACCTTCACGCCATATTTTGGGAGTTCGTGAGAGTATGCAGCAGTGACTATCACATCTCCTTCAATTTTGGCATAGGCTATCTGGCATACGATATCTTTGTTTGTGAAACGAACAATCAGTCGATATTTTGGTGTATTGTATTTGTTTTTGTCTTGAGTGGTCAAACGTTTTCGGGCATAATAATCTGTTTTTCCTTCTCGTCTTCTCTTGAACTTAACTTGAAAACGTTTAAAATATGCTTTGTTTTTGATCACTTTGATGAAACCCTAAAAAACAACATGTAAAAAAATTCACATGTGCTGTGCTAACGAACGACATCTGCCAAAATCTTTTCAATAGAAAATTTAAGTTAGAAAGAACATCCACCTTTCGGTGATTTTATGTTTCCGTTGATATTTACGGTAAAAAGGAAAAGAAAATGTTAGTTTTGGTACCATTTCTGCGGAAAACAAAGATAGCCAGGTAGCTTCGGTTATGGGGCAACCTATGCGTGGAAAGGAAATGAAGCGATCTTTGCCACAGCTTATTGAAAGATTTTTGGTCAATATAAAATCAGGACCAACCACAACATGGATTTTACCAAACAGTGTAAAATGTAAAATCTTATTTTCTATTTTATTCTTCTTATATATTGTAAAAAAATTGCTACAGTTGCAAAAAAAGTAAATTGATAAAAATATATGTAATAATGAAACTATTTGGCAGATTAATTTTCTTTCTGTTTTGTCTGTAAAAACGACGCCAGACGAAAGAACTTGCCAAGTGGGCGCCAAGTGAACAAACATCGATGGTACGCAAAGCTTTGTGAAAGCACATTGGACTGGCTGACTGGTTTAATCCTTTTTTTTACTGACTTCTGATTCGTTTCAGTATCTTATTTTCATGAATTCCGTATTGGCTTGTCCGAAAGTATATCCTGCTGTATCATCGGTAACATAAATACATTATAAAGTTTTACGTTTTGTGTGTGTGGTGTGTGCGACCTGTGCGCTGTGGCGTTGGTGTTGTGCTTGTCCAAACGTTCCATATGGTTCTGTCCTGGACGCAACTTTAAAAGAACGTTCTGATAACGTTCCATAATAGTCTCTTGGGAACCAATGGTTATGATAGGACGTTAACATTGTAAACTTCTCTTGCCAAATAAATCATTACTTACTTACTTACTTTACTTTCTACAACATTATCAAAATGTTCCATTCCGTTCTAATAATGTGCTTTAATGATCTCATCGGAAGCAATAATATGGAACATTATGACTGGACATTGCTACAACAGTCAGGGTAAACGAATTCACCTACCTAAATAGGCGTATTTCAATGGGTTTACTCAAAATGTCCACATCAGTTTATAACTGCGTTGTATCATACCTTCTTTAACAAATAAACTATCTATCTATCTATCTAAAAAGCAGGCTACCCCCAATTGGGGTACCTTCGTTTATACCGGAAACTAACCGGAAATGACTGAAATCACTTTTGAAACAGGTTAAAACCATTATCTAGGGCCTAACAATGGTAAAACATAAATAGATCGATGATATTCATCATCAAATCGCAAAAAGTTGTCTATCGCCTGTGTCTGCTACTTCCGCCATTTTGTCTTCGAGTTTGTTATTGAATCCTGGTCTAATTTACGGACTACAGTGTAGCATCCAGTACAGTATACTGTCTGTTCTAAAAAACGTGAGATGACAAATTTTATCCTTTCGGTTTATATTTCCTTGACTATTTGAACTTTTTTCTTCTTTCCTAATTTTATTTGAAAAATATTTCCCCACAAATTTTGACTGATGTGTTCTGAAATTTTGTAATAAAGCAGTCTATTTCTGTAATGAAAAAGAATTACGCGTGAAAATTTGAACTGACTTCAACTTTCAGTCAGTGATAAAAGTCCCAACGACTGCAGCTATGTGGAAGTGGAAACTAGAGAGGGGACCAGCGAAAATGGTTACAGTTAGCGAATGTTCCACTTATCCGGGGATTTGACTTATGCAAAAGAGAATTGATCAAAACAGGAAATATCAAATGCAAGTTATCTTTTCAACACTTACAGGGTTCAGACAGACCTGGAAAAACCTGGAAAACCTGGAAAAAGTGTTGTTTTTTGTGTTTTTCAGGGAAAATCAGGGAAAAATGGGGTAAATAGCGTTCCGTGTTTTGCCGTCTTTACTTTAAAATTTACAGAAGTACCAAACATAGCGGCATGGCGTGGTGACAATCTTTAAAAAATGAAAAAATTAAGTTTATGTGCGAAATATTTAACTTGTATCTTTCTTGGTCATTGTTTTATATCAAGTACCCCAATTGGGGTACCCTGCTTTTTGAGTAAAACCTATTTCAATCGCCTAAATAAGCGATTGACATCCAAAGTAGGCGAATGCGCGTTTTACAGCAGGATTTCTCTCCCCCTTGGGAAAATCCCGCAGAATTGTAGAATGGAATTTTACTTGTGCGTTCAAGAGATATTTAAATATATCATACTCGCCTAATTTGGCGAGTGACAGTAGCTAAGTAAATCGATTTTGCATTTTTTGAAGGTCATTACACAGTTCTTTTAAAACCTCACAACCTATATAAACTATCTATCTATCTATCTAAAAAGCAGGCTACCCCCAATTGGGGGCCCCAATTGGGCTATGATTGGGGTACCTTCGTTTATACCGGAAACTAACCGGAAATGACTGAAATCACTTTTGAAACAGGTTAAAACCATTATCTAGGGCCTAACAATGGTAAAACATAAATAGATCGATGATATTCATCATCAAATCGCAAAAAGTTGTCTATCGCCTGTGTCTGCTACTTCCGCCATTTTGTCTTCGAGTTTGTTATTGAATCCTGGTCTAATTTATGGACTACAGTGTAGCATTTTTTGAAGGTCATTACACAGTTCTTTTAAAACCTCACAACCTCTTCGAGAACGTCACAATAAAATTACAAAATATAAAACTCATATCGCCAGGAAAAAAAGTGAACTTCCTTTTACATCCTTGCTTACACGTGTAGTGTGATTTTATAATTTGTTTCGTTTTCTTTTTTTGCTTTATAATGTCGGCGATTTTTAAAACCGCGCCGCACACACTCTTTAGGTTAAACTGTAGCGGCGGTATTATTAAAATTTAAGGAGGTCAATCTGAACAGGTAAAATCACCGACATTGCAAAAGTAAAAAACAAAAACAAAAACGAATTGTACAATCGCCTGATAAGGCGACAGAAAAAGTTTTGGGTTATAACTTTGAAATGCACAAACCAAATCAGACGATTTTTTGTCTTGAAAATCTTTGGAAGTTGATGATGAAATTGAGGTTGTATGCAGCCCGCAATTTTTTCTATGCTGTTACATGCCAAAAACTTTTTGCATTCGCCTATCTAGGCGACTGATTGCTTAATTAGGCGAACAATAATCGCCTAAATAGGCGACTCACCTAGTTTGGCGAATCGCCTAACTAAGAGTTTACCCTGACTGTACAATGTGATCTAAACATTGCAGTTCCAAACGTTAAATCTCCACGTTATATATACATAGTATTTGCGTTAAAAGAGTTCAGATAACGTTCTACAAGGTGAGGGTTCCCTTTTTTCCAACAAAATACGTTTTAAACTACGGTATCATTGAGAAACCCTCCCATTGCATTTTCGAAAAAATGGAATTTAAAAAAAAGTTGAAACAACATTGAGGCTCACAGTTTTTATTGCATTCGGAGATGAGACTCACAGATTAGTTAAGTTTATTTGCTTTTTCTCTAAGTTTCAATTTAATTGCGGGAGTAAACTAGTTGAATAAAAATAAAAAACGAGGAAGCGGACTTCCAGTGGTGAGCTGATATGAACAACAGTTAAGTTTAATTTGTTTCAGTGTGTGATTGCTTTTCTAATTGAAACGCGACAGGTAGCAATTTTTACACCGTTTAGTATAATGTATTCCGAAAAAGAAGCCGTTTAAAATGTTGGTAGATTGATAAGGCCATGAGTGTTGGCTCTGGTATTGTAAGTATGAGCTATTTCGATATCAAATGTTTCACACAATGATTCAAGAAGATTAAAGTCAAGGATGTTCTTAATGAAGAGAACATTGTTAACAGATATAAGGTCATCAAAAATGAGCACACCAAGATAATGGAAAAGTTGTTCAGTATGAGAATAGAATAGAAATAATTTATTTGTATAAAACATTAGCTTACAATATATATTAAGGCCATACAAGAGTAAGGTTGGTGAAAAATATAAATAATGAATACAGAGTCAGAGTGGTCAATTTAGATATGCTAGTGTCATAATATATTGTGTTCAAAATTTGTAATAGAGTGAAAAGGCCTGGTATGAATACAACAGGAGACCACACAATAGCAGAGCTAAAACAAATGCGAGGTCACCTCAATGTGAGGGGAGAGATATTATTTAATGAATTAGCAACAAAGCTGGCATAGCACAAAATAGATAAAATAATATGGGTGAGGATTTACAAGACAGTGTACAGCACGTAGATAGATACATACAAACAAACAAAGACAAGACACACAAGGAAACACACACACAAAGAGAGTTATAATTATTAAATTAAAAAAAATGGCTGGCATAAGCTCAATTTCAATACGAGTCAATAATGTGTTTGGAGATTAGGTGTTTAAGTGAGTTAAGGCTGTGGTTGAGAAGTTGCACTGCTGAAGGAGTCGGTTCCAAGATATTATGGAGTGGTATCGAATAGAGTTTTTACCAAATCTGTTAGTATTAAAAGTAGGAATGTTGATAAAACCATAAGAGCTAGCTCTAGTTGAGCGAGAGTGTTGAAAGTCAATGCTAATAGTAAACACTAGAGATAATGGGATATTATAAAAGTTGGATTATAGTCTTTTTATAAAGAGGACATTTTGTAGTTGAATAAAGTCAGGGAATCTAATTATATTAAGATTAGCAAAAATAGGTTTGGCATGCACATGAGGATGGGCAAAAGTCATAATTCGGACTGCTTGGTTTTGAAGGGTAATGGTACAGTCAAAATAATGACTGGTAGGTTGACCCCAGACCTGACAGCAATAAGATAGGTGGCTATGTAAATGGTACAGTCAAAATAATGACTGGTAGGTTGACCCCAGACCTGACAGCAATAAGATAGGTGGCTATGTAATAGAGCATAATAAATTTGGAGTAAAGTTGGTTAAAGGAACAGAATGGCGAAGCTTGGATAGAATGCCATTAGCACGTTTAAGTTTAGCTGCAATAGAATCAATTTGCGGTTTCATTGAAAGATTGGTATCAACTATCATACCTAGATATTTAATGGAATTACTTAGGCTGATAGTTTTCCTATGAATTTTAATTTGAAAAGGAAAGTCAGAGTGAGTATTCTTAGGTTTAAGGAGAATATATTCAGTTTTAGATGCATTCATGGAGATCTTGTTGGCATTTAACCAGAGACACAGACGTTTTAAGTCAGATTAACAGAGTTGCTGGAGTTTACGTAGGGAAGAACTAGTATGTAGAAGATAAGTGTCATCAGTAAGATATCGAGGATCCGAAAAAGTGATGATCCTAAGTGCTTTCTTCTTTAATATTCTGATACGATTCACTAGTGTTGAGGTATTTTGACCCCAAACTAAAAACAACAGTATGGAAAATGGGAATGAAATATGGCATAATACACTTGTAGCAGTAAGTTTCTAAGAACATGATGACGTAGGATGGATAGAACATTATTTGCCTTCATGAGTTTGGCAGAAATTTACTCAATTTGGGGTTTCCGATTAAGATTTGAATCAAGCAGAACACCAAGATACCGTATACTGTACACTCAGATATTTAAGTTTAATATTGATTTTAAAAAAATATTTAGATTTTTTATGACGGAAGAAGATAATTTCCGTTTTTGCAGCATGCAAAGATATCATATTTGCATTTAACCAATTACAAAGATTATGCAAGACTTTTGACCAGTTTTTTTTTTGAGAATTACAGATGTGAATAAGATTAGTGTCATCTGCAAAGTGGTAAACTTGACCAGTCTTAATAACGTATCTAACATAAATCCTTAATGTAGGTGAGGACAAGAAGAGGTCCTAGATCAGAACCCTGAGGCACTCCATGTTTCATAGGAACAAGGTCAGATTTAACAAACAATGTTTACGATCCATGAGATAGGAAGAGAAGGATAGTGGTAGTCCACGTATACCATAATGGTCAACTTTTTCTATCAAGATTTTATGATCAACGGTGTCAAAAGCTTTTTCCAGATCAACGAAAATTCCACTGACAAAATTACCAGAATCGAGAGAATTCATAATCTCTTGAATAATGGAAAGACTTACAGAATCCAAGGGGTGAGTATAGAGAGTTATGTTTGGTAAGGAATAAAATCAGGCAGTTATAGATGGCTTTTTCAAAAAATTTCTCAATATTAGACAATAGAGAAATTGGTCTATAGTTGGAACATTTAAGGGGGGAGCCTTTTAGAAAACAGGTATCACTTGAGCAATTTTTAGACGCAAAGGAAAAAAAACAGTAGTGAAGGCAAGGTTGATGAGGTCAAAAATAGGCTTTGCAAGTTCAAGTTTTATGAGTGATGAGATTCGAGAAGGAATGCTATAAGGACCTGAAGATTTATTCAGATTAAGTGTAAGGATTATGTTTACAATTTCCTCAGGACTAGTAGGCGAGAAGAAGAATGATTTAGGATTGCATTTAAGGAGTGAATTACGGAATGATTGTTTACGTTTATTAGAAATCTTACTTCTGATATTATCTGCCACCTTGGGACAATAAGAGTTGAAAGTATTTGCTATGATTGAAGTTTCACTAATAATTGAATTATTGACCTTAATTGAACTAACAGAAGACTTTTTGATAGATTTACCACCTGTTAGGGAATTAATCCCTTGCTGTTATGCGTATTATTAGTAAAGAATTGTTGATAGTATTTATTCTTGCTAATGCGACACAGTGAGACAATCATATTACGATAAGATTTAAATTTGTTTTGAAGTGTTGTTTTTATGAGGGACTCTTTAGCATGTATAAACTTTTTAAAAAGTTTTGTCTCTAACTCTAATAGATTTAAGGATTCCTTCTTGGCTTATCCAAGGTTGATTGAAACGACCAGATACTTTGAAGGATACAGTTTTAAGAGGAAGATGCTTGTTGATGATTGAATCAAGTTTATCGTAAAAATACAGTAAGTTGAAAGAATGGTCTATGTCACTTTTTCGGTTTCAGATCTACTCATACCAACCAAGCAACAATTTCATAATGGAGACAATTAATCAAGGATGTTTGGATGGAAAAAAATGTTCGAATACTTTTTTCAAGGTTTGAAATACAATGTTGAAGAAAAAAACATCACAAACCAATCCAACACGAAAATTTTGTGATAAGTGTTGATTGATGTTGGATGAAAGTTTGTTCTGGAACAAACTTCATCCAACACATCCAACATGACTTTTTCTCTTCTTTTAAAAAATCGGAAGTGTTTAAACAGATCGAACATATCATCCAACATCCTAAATTTTGATGTTAGATGTTATGTAAATGTTGGATCGGTTTAAGTGAAGAAGCATTTTGACGAAAACCAATAGTCAGTAAGTTGCAACAATTGTGGATGGAATCATTATTTATTTATTTTTATGTTTCAGTATGGTCCAGTGAATGTTAAAGACAAACTTACTCCTGGTCAACTTAAACTTTGGTGTGCATGTGGGTTAAGCAAAATTCAACCTTGGTGTGATGGTATAGTAGTATATGAATGTTTTATTCTTAAAAAGAATCTGAATTACCGTAAAATGCTCTATTTTTTCCCAATGCACTTAATAAATGCAGGCGTTAAAACAGTGTGGGCGCTTATTAAATTTTTCATTTATGATGCTGGAATCAAGATTGTTTTTCCGGTCAGAAGAAATTAAAACGCCATAAGAGGGGGAAATACAAAAATGTCCTGGTGCGTATTGACTTATATTTTTGACAGAAATTTATCTCTTTATATGCTGCATTGAAGAAAAATTAGGGCTTTTTCAAATAAGCGTCCCCTTTGAAAGCAAGAAGATGGGCGCTTATTGCATACGGGCACTAAATAAAAGGAAGGCACTTATTCCATTGGTAATTTTAATAAATAAATAAATGCTGGGCGCTAAATCGATCATTTACGGTAATACTATAAACTAATAACAATTTTATCTCAGGAGACAAGCAAAACCTTCCCTTGCAAATTTTGTGCATGATGTTGAACGAATCATGAAGGCACTACCTTAAATTAAATCTACTTAAAAATGTACCAAGAAACTTCTTCTGAATGATTTTCAATACAAGTTTTGTGAACTGTTTCTTACATATGTAAGGAACCGTCCACACAATTCATATCATAAAAGGAATTACTTTCATCGCAGAAGAAGTGTTTTTGTGCATAAGATCCACAAAAACACTCCTGTATGAAAATTGATACAAATTTCGACACGAATTTTGTGGACAGTCAATTAATACAAAGACAAGTTAACTTTTTGTTAACTGTAGTATTTAGACTACGGTACTGTAAGGGCTCATCTCAAAATTCGCTTTAATTTGTATTACAATTTAGTATGCACAATGACTCTTCTTCTGAGATGAAAATTGATATCAATGAAGCGAATTTGTAAAGCGAATTTTTGAGACGGTTCCTAATGTCACTCTTTCTCAAAGTCTACACTATTAGTATTATGTACCTAAAAGGGAACATCCACAAAGTTTGTATGGATATTTATCAATTTTCATACAAAAGGATACTTAGTATGCACAAAGACACTTTGATAGGATTTGTGATAAGAAGTTTGTGGAAGGTCCAAAGTCCAAAGAAATAGTTTATCTGGTATTTCACAAATCTTTGTACCATATTCATCCCAGAGGAATGAATCTAATTTTGTGGGTATTCCCTTAGTTTCATAAAGATCTCTCATTTATATAATTTGCACCTTGTCTTTAATTTTGACCTTTAATAAAGGGCCAAAAATCTGACTCTACCCCTTGAATAATGAGCAATAAATTGCCCCTTTTTATGTAAAATAGTCCTAAAAATACACAGGCTTTCAAAGAAGACAAGGTATTCATAGGACTTTTTTTGCATAAAAATGTCCTTTTTAAACTTTTAACTTTTGTCAGGTATGGCAACAGCTCACTTCATTTTCGCAGCTGTCTTTTGTGCAACTCCTTACCAGATAACGTTAATAAGAGTGCGCTGCCGTAGACTTAGCATTGTTTAAGGGTTTGTCTCAAAAATTCGCTTAAATTCACTTCTCAATTAGCTTCATTCCTAATAATTTTCACCTCAGATGAAGGTTATTGTAACACTTACGTGTTACAATAACACTTCATCTAAGGTGAAAATGAAACGAATTGTGAAGCGAATTTAAGCAAAATTTTAAGATGGTACCTAAGGCAATTAATTGATGCGCGAATATTTTCAAACCTAGTGGGGGATTTTCAGAATAGTAACATTTTACATTGTCTTTTGGTCATGGATACTGTACCACCATGGGTTTACAGTTGTTATTGCTTTATTTTAGGTTCTCACAAGGGAACTGGTATCGAACCTCTTAATTGGAAGGTTCCAGCGAAAGAACAAAGATGCTTTCAGTTATGTGCATGCAAGTATACAAAAGACCCTCCGTATTGTGATGCTTCACATACCTACCTACCAATAGAAATAATAAAAAGACAAAAAGAATGCAAAAATGATCACTCTAGTATTAACAAATTATGCACGATGTGTGGAAAAGTTCCTGACTGGTAATAGATCTGTATAATTAGATTAAAGAAGTGGTACATGATTTTGCTGAAATGTTACCTTTCGGTTTCTACTTGCTGTAAAGCAAGGATAAATGATGGGTTCATATTTTGACATATTTGTAAATTTCTAATATGTATTTATGTATATTTATATAATATATATGTTTAATGCCTTTTAGGAACCATCTCAAAAATTCGCTTATAAATTCGCTTCATTCCTGTCAATTTTCATCTCAGATCGAGTGTTATTGTGCATACATTGTATGCACAATAACACTTTATCTGAGGTGAAAATGAAGTGATTTGTGAAGCGAATTGAAGCAATTGTTTGTAAGTAAGAGGAGGGGGAGCCCCCTTCAGTTAGGGGGAGGACACTCAGTATATATACACAACATATGCAGAGTTTATTTAATATTTATATTTCTCTATTTCTCTTTTTTCTACGTTTTCTAATGCCATCCATGAAACCTATTCGTTAACCCCTGCTTGGTGGATACAACATCCAGAATTAGTTACACAAATATTTGTACGATTTTATCTCAGTCTTTTCTGTCCAAAATCTGCAGCAGCCGAAAGTGTTTCCGTCCGAAAACTTTATAGTTTTTCTATTATTTCAATAAAACTTAGCCGGGGGCTTTACTTGCTATAAAAATTAATATCTTTCACTGTTTTTGACAAAAAAAGCAAAATAATGTGTATATATCTCTTCTGTTTTATCAACCTTATTTTTATAACAATAAATTTTCGATTTTAGAAGAAAAAAAGTAAGTCAAAAGCATATTTTGAAGTCTTTTTAAACATTTTACCCTTGGAAATGGAAATAAATAGATTGAAAAATTGTCTGAACATTTTTCTGCTTGAAATAATTTGTCCGAAAATTTTTCCGCCGAAATTTTTCAGTGTTAATGTACTACAGTACTTTTGTCTATAATAAGTAAGGAACAGAAGAACTCGATTCTCATTCGTCAATGAATTCTTCAAAGAAAAAGTGTCTATATGAAGTGTAGGTAAAAAGTCCTAAAAATATTTATATATAGTTTGTTTTGCATATTTAAAACTCTAGAAATTTAAAATATTATTTGCATTTTATTTACAAATTTGTGTCTACAAAAGTCTCAAATATTTCTTGCAGGTGGAACCAGGTTATTTTTTTCTGTGTGTTACATGATCCACCTAATACTCGTTCCAGGAACTAACTCGTTTATCTGTGATGAAAATGGTTCGTATGACAATACAAATTTTGTGGACGGTCCCTAATGGCTTCACAAATCCCTTCATTTTAGGCTTAAATTCGCTTAACAATACGCTTAACAATTCGCTTCATTTTCACCTTAGATCAAGTGTTATTGTGCATACAAAGTATGCACAATAACACTTCATCTGAGATGAAAATTAATAGGAATAAAGCGAATGGTTAAGCGAATTTTTTAGACGAACCCTTAACCTCAGACAAAGTGTTATTTTGCATACAAATTATGCACAATAACACTTCATCTGAGATGAAAATTGACAGGAATGAAGCGAATTTGTTAAGCAAATTTTTGAGACAATCCCTTTAATTATGGTCTATTAGAATTCTAATTATTTTCTATGTGTTTTTCTCTTTGTGGAATTATTTATTTTTTGCATGGCTTGTCTAGACATGTCTTCATCCTGACCAACCAACACCTCTCTCCTAAATGGTGAAAATGAAATGATTTATCAATCAAAAATAATTGGATTAGATCAATTTTCGGACAAAAAATTGATTGAATAATATTGACGTCAGAGACCGCCTACAAAGTTTATAAAGGCAAATGCAATTTTATCTCAGGCAAAATGTCTTCGTGCATGCTGTACTTTGTATGTGCAAAGACTCTTCCGTTGAGTCATAATGATGTGGTAGTTGTAGAGGATCTCTAACCACCAACTTGGTATTAAACATATTTATTTTTCAAGTTTTCTAAGTTCTGCACTTAGGTCCTACTTCGTACCTTTTATTCGGACACTGCTCCTTCAAATACAATAAAGAAAGTGTTCCCTTTATGTTAAGTGGTCCTAAAATACCTTGATTTCAAAGAATACTAGAGAGAGGAAAATTTCCCTTGTCTAACTTATCAAACCATTCCCTCTTATGTTTACTAGACCCTGGCAATCACTATTACTGATGGTATCTTTAGGGACCGTACATAAAATTCGTATCGCAATACAAACCATATTCACCACAGAAGAAGTGTTTTTGTGCATACTCAGTATGTACCAAAACACTCCTTCTGTATGAAAAATAATACGAATATCCATACGAATTTTGTGGACGGTCCCTTAGTTTATATATATATATATATGTATATATGGGAGGAAATCAAGATGAAAAGAAAGTATTAACTGCTCGTCATTATAGTATCGCTGGTGCAACTTCAGGTGTTATTGCACGTTGTATAGGACAACCTCTTGATGTATTAAAAATAAGATTTCAAATTCAAAATTTTCAGGTAAGGATTTAGATTTCATCTCAAATTTTTCACTTTAATTTGGACCGTTCTAGAGCATTTGACAAACTTTTCACATCCTTTGCAAACTTGGGAGACCCCGGCGTTGATCGAATAGCAAGAAGAGGATTATCATGAGAAGGAAGAGATTTTATGGAACATATGACTAGTCACTCAAGCACGAAGCTGCTTGAGAAGTTCTGCATGCCAAACCTTACCAAATGCCTTAGAAATGTCAAGAGCAACAAGCCTTTGCCTGACCTGATACATTTAAAGCCCAATAAATACGATCAGAGATGACAGTATAAGCAGATCAGTAGTTGATCAAGCAGTACGAAAACCATTCTGGGAGTCAGAAAGCAGGTGATTTGAATCAAGGTGCTTTACAAAGGTGTTATTAATCAAAGACTCAAAAACCTTACTGATAACAGGAATAACGAAAGGTCTCAAAAATTCGCTTTATAAATTCGCTTCATTCCAATCAATTTTCATCTCAGATGAAGAGTTATTGTGCATACTTTGTATGCACAATAACACTTGGTCTGAGGTGAAAATGAAGCAATTTGTAAAGCGAATTTTTGAGACAAACCCTACACATCACATTAGTGATAATTAAAATTAGGAACCGTCTCAAATATTCTCTTTACAAATTCGTTTTATTCTTATTAATTTTCATCTCAGAGAAAGTGTATTTGCACATAGTTAGTACGCATAATGACACTTCTTCTGAGGTGAAAATGAAACGATTTGTGACGAGAATATCTTTAAGACGTCAGGACCAAGTTGTTCAGAACTGGATTAAATATGAATTAACTTACTCTGGTATTAAATCTTACTTTTAATCAATCACAATTGGTTAAAGTAAGATTTTGTAACTGATTAAGCTAATCGATCTTTAATCCAGTTCTGAACAACTGGGCCTTAAGCTCTAGATAGATATATAATATCTAAGCTACAAAAACACTGATGTAAGAAGGTGACCATTAGCCTCAAGATTTCCTTGCACATTCTTATCCCTCGACTTTGAAATTCTGATCTGAAATTGCATTAAAAGGACTTGTGTGTTAGGCAATGTTTAGAAAACAAGACACCTTATCCTTGGAATGGGCTTCCCTGCTGCTCAATATTTTCTCACCAAAAACAAAATTTGCTTGAAAAGTTTCTAAGGTAGAACAGTCATAAACAAGAAGTGAGTATGAAGGAACAATAAATGTGTAGTATGGTGTGATAATTCTTGATACAAGTACATAATTAATAAGGACCGTCCACAAAATTCGTATGGATATTCGTATCAATTTTAATACAGAAGGAGTGTTTTTGTGCATACTTACATACTGTGATGAAAGATGGTTCGTAGTACAATACAAATTTTGTGGACGCCCCCTAATTGTATCACGAACCATCTCATTTTGAAAGAATTTATGAAAAATTTATAGGATGGTAAACTGAAGTATGTTGGTGTCTTTCCTTCAGTGAAACTTATTGTGAAAGAAGAAGGTTTTACTGCTCTGTGGTATGTTACTCGTGTCTTCATCATTACCAACTTATGCTTTTTACACAGGGAAGGATGTACATCTTTTAGTAAATGGTTTATTGTATTGTAGGATGTGTGTGTATATCATAAGAGTTCGTCTCAAAAATTCGCTTAAATTCGCTTCATAAATCGCTTCATTTTCATCCCAGATGAGTAAGTATGTACAATAATACTTCATCTGGGATGAAAATTGACAGGAATGAAGCGAATTTATTAAGCGAATTTTTGAGACGATTCCTAAGGTGAAGAATGATACATCTTTCTATAACTAATCCATTTTATCTTAGCGACGTTTCGCTGGTTGTACTTCTTGCATAAGCAGGCTGTCAAGTTAAAATGCGTACAAGTTTAAACTTGTTTCATTTGAAACAAAATGTATGTTGTAGTATCATTTTGTTAAAGAATTTGCTAAGGAACCTTCTCAAAAATTCGTTTTGAAAATTTACTTCATTCATATCAATTTTCATCACAGAAGTAGAGTGATTGTGCATATAATGTATGCAGGGTGGCCACTTGTCCTGGAAGTCCTGGAAATGTTCTGGAAATGTTCTGACATTTAATTTATATTTATTTTTATTTGTATGTTTTTTTTCTCAAAAATTTCATTTTTAGCCAATCTAGAGGAGAATGAACTAAAAATTTCCCCAGTCGGACCCAACCATAATGGGTCCTCCTTCAGTCACCAAATATGATCTGCCCACTTTGAATATATCGTTCAGAGCTGAGCTTTAGTGTAACTTTATTCTTCATCTCTTGCTTGCTTGAACATTTGTCGGATAGAATAGCAGTTGTGGATGATAACCCGTAGACGGGGAGTTATCTTTAGGCAATTTTATTATTTTCCACCATACAACTTTATTATTTCTTGCTATGTGATACATCCAAAATGTCCTGGAAAAATGCAAAAATGTCCTGGAAATGTCCTGGAATTGTCCTGGAATTCGTATCTTGAAAAATAGTGGCCACCCTGAGTATGCACGATGACCCTTATTCTGAGATGAAAATGAAACGATTTGTGCAGCAAAATGAAGAGAATTTATGAAACCAACCCTAACTGATAACCAGTAGTATGTCAGATGAGATGACGATACTAATATTATTTTTATACTACTTATGCTATACTAAGAACTCGTTTACATGAAGACTTTCTATAGGCGAAATGAACTGTCATGGCTTCTGTGATTGGTTAAATTT